>JAYRCO010000018.1:0-82433 GCA_037042815.1 Ceratobasidium papillatum | reverse complement strand
AAGCCTCTCATAAACGACTATCCAAGTACGTACCTTTCGAAACCATCATCTCATGCAGATTAATAACATTCTCATGCCGAAGCGACTGCAAAAGCTTAATCTCGCGCATAGCCGTGACCGGGAACCCGTCTTTTTCACCCTCCATCCGGATCCGCTTCAACGCGACAAACGTATCGCTCTGTGTCAACAAACGAGCCTTGTACACTTTACCAAACGTTCCTTCGCCGACTTGGCACATGATCTGGTAGTCGGACGCGATCTTGGAGATTCGTTTGGGTGTAGAAGTGGACGATACGGTCCGGAGAAGTTTGTTCTCGGGAGGAGGGATTGGAGAGGACTTGGCTGTTGTTGCGGGGGATATGTATTCCTGTGCGCGATCAAGACGAGACCGAACTGAAGCTGGAGGAGGCATCGAGCTTGTACCAGGAGGTGGGGCGGTCACTGGCGGCTTGAGTGCTTCGTCCCGTACTACACGAGCTACATCTGGGCTAACTGGTTTGCCAGAAGGCGGGAGAGCCCTCGTATTGTGATACGACGTTGACGGTTGCGAGGCTGTCTTCTGCAAAGGCGACGATCCCGTAGAGGGGCGTGATAATGAAGGAGATGTGCTGGGAGACGCAACCGCAGATGTACTAGACATCTTTGGCGGAACAAACTCGTTTGCTCTAGACGGGCCAGCAGGCACAACGTTCACTTGCGTATCTTTGACTGGAAGGACCAAGTTGACTTTGGGACTAGCATCTTGAGAAGTGGGAGGTGTCGTTTCGTCGTCCTCATCGGGGAAGAACATCTTGACCGTCTTGCTTAGAGCCTTGGTGGCTGGTGGCTTTAGGGTGATAGGTGACATGTGCTTCCCAGATGGCGCAGACGGCGGTTCCACGTGAGCAGCTGGTAAAGCAAGAGCCGTAGTCATCGCACGAGGACCTGTTGGTATCGCTCCAGTCGGATGAGGCAGCCCATTAGCAGATGCACTACTGCCCTCGCTAGGAGGAGGTTCTGCAAGGGTCTCAGAAGCCGGACCACGGGGAATAGTAACAGGCGTTCGGAGCTGTTGAACGTTAGCTTGAAAACATGCACACCAACGAATCGGCTTACCAGAGTTGGTGAGACAGGCGCCCGCGGTTTTTGCTGATTAAACCCGTTCATCCGAGGCGCAACCGGTGAAATATCCAACGCTTTCGTACGCGAAGACTCGGGCAAGCGATGTACAGGCCGCTTTGCCGCCTCTGTCCGACGCTTTTCGCTCTCGCCACTATCACTTCGACTGCGCGTCGAGGTCGTAGACACACTCCGTCGTCTTGAACGTTGCCTGTTCGAGTCTGTCGACCGGTCCCGGCGTACACGCTTGTCAGATGAAACGTATTCGTGGCCTCCGCGGTGGTTCTTGCGCTTTTTGGTAGTACTGGTCGTACTCCGTTTTTGCCATCGGGGATCTGGAGTCCGGCTTCGGCTTCTGTGAGCTGTTGTTCGTCGTCGGCCTGGAGATCGGGATCGTGAGCGTGAGCGCGAGTATGCGGACCTAGAGGTAGCCGAGCGAGTCCGCGAGCGCGAGCGGGTGGGGCTACGTGTCCGATATCGAGATCGATTAGGAGACCGTGACCTGGAACGGGAAGCAGATCGAGAGGCCGTACGTGCTGGAGAACGCGAACGGTCCGTTTTGCGTGAAGGAGAGGGGGAGTAGGATGCATGTCTTCGTTTTCCGGCTGCTCGAGGCTCAGGAGGGGGAGGACGGTTAGAATGATCACCCCATTTTCTGTAAAGACCGAATTTAGACACAGTTAGCATAGTCAAAATAGGCAAGAACCGCCTCACTTACGGCGGACGTCGCGGGGGTATAGGCCCCTTGTCCCGCCGGTCAACGAACCGACGGCCGTTGTCCCGATCGCGCCGAGCCTGGCGCTCACGCCACCCTTCCCCCACGCGGCTGGGACCTCCGGCCTGATGGTGTCGACCAGCGCTCAACTCGTCCTCGTGCGAGTCGCGCCAGTTTGCGCCCACATGATGACTGGTTCGATTATAGACTTTTGCTTGCGGAACATGCGGCCGGGGTGGCGGGGAGTTGCTACGCAAGTCGACTGCACGGGCAGCAGCCGCACTCTTGCTGTTTTCACGAGTCCAGCCTTCTGATGCGATCCATGCCCTATCGTCCACTGCACTAGGGGGCTCCTCTTCCCGCTGTTGCGGCTGCTGTTGCTTCGGCGGCCAAGGATCACCGCGTTTGGTCAGAGCGTCACGGGGGATCCATTCACGGACGTCATGGCGCTGGACAGGATCCGACCTGTCCCCGCGTGGAGGATGAGGGCGAGACATGGAGCGATAGGTGCCGTTGGGACGGGGGTGGTGGGGGTAGATGATGCGGGTGGAAGAGTCGTGGCTGGGTTCAAGGTCGTCCGTGGACGGATCTGTTTGATATTGGTCTCGCGCCGGGTGTGGCTGCCAGTGCGGGTCGCTCGACCGGCGTCTGTCCCACTCGGTCGGCGTCCGTCGGGCGTGCGAGGGCGGCACATGCTCATATGAATGGTGCTCCCGCCGAAAATCCTCTCCTTCTTGCCGTGGCCGCTTACGACTAGGCTCCCACACCTCGTCCAGCATGGCTGCAACACTCAGGGGGCTGGGCAGAGGGGATGGGGGAGTTGGTAAATCTGTGTTGTAGAGAACGGAAGCTGGGGTGTGCTGCCGTTGGCGTGCAAGGTTTGTTCCTGACTAACGACCGAAGCGTTCCAACCAGCGCTTCATTCGTCGACTGCGCTAGTGTCTGTCTACATCGTCAGTATAAGTCCCCTCATAATAACGTGAATAACATACTTGTTTTGCGCCGTAACCTCGAGAAAGTTTGACAGACTGACAGCGCAATACCAGCTAGTGAGCAACAGAACACCTCGTTCGCGTACATTAACATACCTAGTACAGTTCCAACACACGTCTAATATACGGTTTTATACTCCCGTTGCCTTTCCCAGCGATCGCTCACAGTGGGCGAGTAAAGAGAGTGAGTGACCACTGACGCCCCGTCTTGCCGGTTGCCAATTCCCTAGGCGCCCGGACGCTCATCAACCACAGCACATCCATGACATTCAAAAACATCAATAACATTCATTCAAACAACATTCAAAAACATCGACAGCATTCATCCAAGTACACCTATAATACAAAAACCAAAACCAAAAAAAAATTACTGCGTCTGACACTCGGGTCCAGCATCAATATTAGGCAACTGGCCTCTCGCCTGCAACATCTGCAACGCAGCAATAATGTTGAGACCCGGAGGTTGAGCGTTGGATTGCTCGTTTCGTTCAATAATCCGTTGCATTCGACTTATTTTGCTGGCAGTTTTGATGGGATTTGATGTTGGTTCGAAGATCTACGAAAATAGCCGTGGGTAAGATTGGTGTCACTTTGTTGGCATAGCTAGCGCACCTTGATGGTGTGGTCAATCCCGCTCGCAGCGACAATAGGCAAGAACGGGTGTCCTTCGACCATGTTCACAACCGCTCCGTCTCCTATAAATACACAGCCTCAGCTCTCCAAACCATACGGATAATTGACATCACGCACCCTCCCAAATACCCAACAACTTCCCGCTCTTCTTGCTCCAAAGGAACCAATTCCCATCGTCCGAACCAGAAGTAACAAACTCGTCATCCGGCCCCAAAAAGTTGACTACCAAAAAGCTATAATCAAGGTGAGATACTACGACCGCATAGACTCACCATCTTTAACAGTCCTAACGTTCGCAGCACCACGATACTCCTTCACAGGCATAATAACAGGCCGACGTAGCCCCTCGCTCGCACTCTCTGACATTTCCTCATCTGAATCTTCATCCTCAGACTCCGAGTCCATCCTCTCTTCTTCTTCTTCTTCCTCTTCTCCCGAGCCATCGTCTTCTTCGTCTGAAGTTTCCATATGCCTAGCCAAAACGCTCTCCAAAACAGTGAGCGCTTCCTCGTCTTCAAGTGTAGGACTATATTCAGAGTTGGAGCTTGCCGGTTTCGGACTCGAAGGACCATTGGTGTTTGGAGGGATAATAGAACTTGCACGTCGAACGGGTGGAGAATCGTATATCGAGTACTGGTACACCTATAAACAAAACATAAATGCCAAACCAACCCTCCACCGAGAAGACATACCGCATCTCCCGAATAAGCTATCCAAAACCAACATCAGCATACAACTCGATATAATCACTAAATACGTACACAGTAACAGCTGTAAGATAACTCGATGATTACCCACAATTCAAGTATTCATCTAAGGTATACTCACCTCGTGCCCATTTGTCTGCGCCATCCTCGCACCAGTCACATGCGGATTAGGATCCTCCTCTTCCCGGGCCGAATCTCTCCCGAATCGCGCAACGCACGTAGCTAGTTCGTTAGTCTCTCCTGCTCCCCGCTCGTCTTGCATGTCTCTCCCAGCCATACGTCTGTCGAATAGGTGACCCTGTAATAGAAAGGGAATGAACTAGGAAGCCGGGAATAGTACGGGAATTGATGAAACGTACATATGAATCTTCTCCAGCGACAACGAAATACCACGGAGTAAGTGAAGAAAGCACAAGCGCGTTGAGCGCATATGTGACCTTGACCAGCGGTGGAGGACACGAATGCGGACAACTATGCGGAGTTCGTAGATCATGTTGACGTACTGTCCGATCCTACAAAATAAACCAAGTTAAATCCCATTCGATTCAAATGCACTGGAAACTCACCCCAGCGACAGTCAAAAACACACTCGGACTATTCTCCGTAACAACCCTCTTGACCTGACGTGTATGACACTTCAACAAACGAACCATAGCTCGACTACTCCCAACCTCTCCAACCCCATACGCAATATCTTTAGTCGATGTACCTCCGGCCAGCTCAAGATCGAACACCCGGACTTGTCGATCCCTCGCGCACGTTGCTACTAGGGAATGACTGCTCGACAAGAGTTGTGCGGAGAATACGTTGTCGGTGTGACCTGTCCGGATGGCCGTTACACAACGGAGGTTTAGAGAACCAGTTTTAGATGACGAGGAGGGGGCGGAGGGATCGTGTTTCCAGACGAGGAGACGACAGTCGTCGCCCGACGAAAGGAGGAGCTCGCCATCAGGAGTCCAAGAGAGTGCATTGACACACCTATCATACATCGAAACATTTAGTATCTCGTCTTGACAAAACCCCACAGCCTACCCTGTATGCCCAAACGCAGACCTGTCCTCGCGCCCGAGAACGTCGACATTGTCCAACGACTTCCACAACGATTCAGAACCAAGCAGCTGATACCTCTCCTTGATCCGGTGCCTTACGTCTTTCGTTCGAGAGTACATCGCAAAGTAGATGGTGACATAGGTCGTGGTTTAGACGCTGTGGTGCAGCGCGGAAATAGCTAGCACCACGTTTGCTGACTCAGCATAGAAGAGTAAAGACTAGATGAATTGTACGCGATATGTATATACGGGAAAAAGACAACAGACGACAGACAGCGGGATACGAGAATACATGTACGTTCAAAGAAACCAAAAAAAATTGCATTCGAACTACATCCAAGCCTGGAAATTAACCTCCATCTGAGCAAGCATTTGTTCCTGTGTCGCGCGAACGATCAAGTCGGTAATGTTCTGGTTCGGAACTTGAGTAGAATTACCGCTCTAGCAAATTTATTGAGTATATGATATCAGAGTATTCGGTTGCTTGTACTCACCATATCGCTCGGAACACGGCATGCAATAATATCGGCCTTCTTAATCAATGACTCGGTATTTATCTGAACGGCCCTCCTGAAGATCAATTCGTGTGGAAGTATAGCAGGATAGGTAGCGGCGTTAGTGTACCAAGCAAAGACCTCGTCACGTAGGAATAGGCTGAGTTGCTGTTCAAGGTCGTACTGCAGCACAACGTGTGAGTCTGGGTTGCCACATTGGATGCATTGATCTTACCGCAGGTTCGGTCAAGCCACGAGCGATTGACATAATCCCAGAAGTCAACAAACCCTCGATGCCGATGGGATTGACAAAGTGTTGCATATTAGGAGTAAATCGGAATGGTGCGACCTCGCCGTTGTGAATCAGCGTCTGCTTGTTATTCCAGGCTGGACGAGGTCAATAATTGAATTAGGAAACATAAAATAAAATAAAACATACTGGGAAGCAAATCCGACATATACATCCTACCCGTTGACCTTGAAATGTGGAAACGTTGCGGGAGTCGACCGTTGGCAGCAAAGAAGAACGACATGAACGAAGTTGTAGCTGTCTGGAGGGCGAATAGCTTGCGCATCGTCCATAGTTCCATAGGGCCACGCATACACCTCGACATGTACTAGAAGATTGTGAGTTCAAGTTACTTTGGTCCAGGAGAAGAGCTTACGTTTGAAAGGACCGTCGATGGAACAAGCTTGGCCGATATCTCACTGATGATTTCCGCCCGAAGCGTAAAGAAGTCGACCTTTGTGCCTTCAGGGTTCCGTAACGCCTTGAGCTTGTCGAGGAAGTGCAATTGCGGGTCGTCTCGATGAATACCTTTATCCTTGCAATGTTGCTCGAGCATGTCTTGCAAACTGACGTATGAAGCATCGTTTTCCAGGAGACGAAGGCTGTGCGAGAATGAAACTGCGGCAGGGAGGTGGAAGTTGAGGTTGCGTTTGCGAGTCTCCTTTCGACGATCGAGTGCGCTAAGGAGATACGTTAGATGCGGTTGTTAGACCGACTAGCCGAATGCTTACGAGTTGAAAGACCGGAATAGCTGCATGCTTCGTTCTTCGCGTCGTGTATGTCGTCCGTTCTGTTGCACAGCAAACGTGTGGAATGAGCCATCGTGTCCATGCATTCCGATGCGACGGTAATGTGCCTCAAGACTCCGACAGAATTCGACCCGGGAGGAGAATCGCTGAATGCGAACAAATCCATGGGGAGTGTCTTTGTGCTGAAATGCAATACAAGCTCATAAGCCAACTGAAAAAGGCCAGTAGACAATCTTACCTGGAGATATTGTCCAGGCACTTCGATCGGCTCTTCAAACTTGTTATGATGGAACTCGGTGAGCCAATGGCTGATCGACTGCAACGGTTTTAGGTGGATTCGACTATATTCTGGTTGCGAGTCATAACGATCTCTCCACTTCTGCAACTTCAAAACATATTGGCGAAGTGACATCTTGGACAACAGAATATCGTTCTCAAAGGCAGCCTACAATGGAAGTGTGAGAGGCTAGTAATATGGAGCAAACGTAAACCTACCCGAGCGCTAGCAGGATGAAGTGCCCGCGCCAAGTTACCAGCCATTAGAGTTGATTGCTGAGGAATGGAGTTATCATCTGTCAGCGAATTGCATCGCCTATTATACGCCTTAAAAAAAGGTCAGCATCGAGAAGATTAGGAAAGGAAAGCAGACACGTACCATCATTGCATCCACATATAGATACGATAGTTGACGGCATATATCTTCTTCAGGCACTAACTTCATACGCATACCGATCTGGTCAACCATTGTCTCGAGTGCTAGAGTCAAAAGCGGGAACCCCGTCTTCAAAATGCTTGTGATATCCTCGACGTGTTCAAGCGGCTGTCGGACTCGTTGGATGGCTCCGTCAAGGGCTGAAAAAGCTGCTGCCGAAGCGGCTGATTGCTCGTTCGCTGGGGTCTCGCCTCCCTGAAGGCCGCCCGTCGTAGTATCTCCAGTGGGTTTAGGAACGGATGGGCTTCCGGCTACAGATGGTACAGCTGCTGTGCCATCTGTCTTGATAGTACCTTGGGATAGACGAGCGTTACGAGAATTCTGTAGGTTCGCCAAGCGCTTCTTCTCCACAACAAGTTCCTCCCTCGTAGTCCGTAGATGGAAATACAGTGCCTAGTTTTGCAAGTTCTGTTGAGTCAAGGGCATAAATTAAATTTTAGCAACATACCTGGGGATAATGCTTTGCGATGCACATTAGGATATGGCGCGCGTGCTTGCTCTCGCGGTAGGAAAGGGCTGCCAAGAGCTGAGGAATCAACGTAATCCAGTACCAGAGCGCGACGTCACCCTTGAACGATTCAAACGCCTGTGCGGCTACTGGTTGATGTGGGTCATCGACGCTAAGGAGCCACAAAATTCGCTGCAAGATCGGGCGGGACT
The DNA here is from genome assembly GCA_037042815.1 of Ceratobasidium papillatum. Lineage (NCBI taxonomy): Eukaryota > Fungi > Basidiomycota > Agaricomycetes > Cantharellales > Ceratobasidiaceae > Ceratobasidium > Ceratobasidium papillatum. Next base: position 74,335 of record JAYRCO010000018.1, on the reverse strand, counting down.
TGGCCTTTTTATACAACGATGCAGCCTGGAGATAACACTGAACCGCGTTGGCAGCCAGGCTATGCTCTTGAGGTTTCTCCTTAAACTGTCTATCGCTGAATCGTCCCCATTCGGCCCAACCTTTCGCTAAAGACATGTCCATCTGAATCGATTGCTGAAATGCCGCGTTCGCTTCATCCTTGTTTCCTAACTTCGCAATGAACATTCCCTTGAGAGTATAGAACTCAGCCTTTTGCAGATTCGAGAAATACATCAAGTTGGTGTTGTTGATGACTTCGAGGCCGGATGTAAGTTCGTTGGGATTGGTGTTTTGGTAGTGACATTTAGCTTGCTCGCGAAGCTTCAAGAACGCCTCAGAAATCTCAATGTTGGGAAGCGTATAGATTTTCGCCAATGAAGTATGGCAAACATCGGTCAGGCCATGCTTTCGAGCAACATGAGCGAAACGATTGATAATCCAGGCAGTCTCGTGGTATCCGCGATAGCCGCACGTGTTGCTGTTGCTCGACGCATTGCTCGTATTGAGCGAAGGAATAAGGGGAAGGTACGTCTTGTTGATCATCTCAAAGACATGCGAACGCCAAGCAATCAGATCACTCCAAAGGCCAATGTCATCCCAGAGATTTGGCAAACGCTCGCGCCACGCCTGGAGAACGACCTTCAGCTCAGATGATCGCTTCTCGAGATTTTGGGCGTTGGTCATACTAAGGGACATGAAGATCTGCGCAGCCTCTTGAAGCTCGACGAACTGTTGGAAATGCTGGAGCAGAGGAACATGGGCCATCGACATAAGCTTCGGCAAGGTAACCCACTTTCGCAAGGAAAGCTGAATCGATTCGTCCATAATGCGCAGGAAAGCAACGTTCTTCTCGTTTGGAGGGGGGACTTGGGTTAGAGCAAGATATGCTTCGAAGACTCGGCGGCGGGGAGTTGGTACGTCGGATACTTGCGTCAAAAGTTCTTGGATTTGCTCCCGATCCACGCCAGCAGTTCTCCAGATGCACTCGAGCGACAGGTCTGCGTTGTTCTCACTACGCGCTAGTTCAGAGAGCGAATCCCATTGCTGTAACTTCTGAGCAGCAAGGATCCAATGATCTTCCCACAGACAATACTCGGACTCGTTGAAAGGCAAAGCACCGGTTCGGGCTTTGATCTGGGCAGACTCGTACATCTGTTGGGCCTGGGTCCAGAGACCGTTTTGCTCGAAAGCGAGGGCTGCATTCGTCTCTTCAAAGATAGACCGACGGCGCCATAGACCATAGAATAGATCATCCTCGGAGAGTTCAGCATACAACTCGGCGAGCGCGTCATAAGTTGTCTCGTGAGGCTCCTCCGCCCGATGTGGGTCCAAGCTAGACTGCAATATCTCGAGCGCGATGTGCCATGCATTGAACGTCTTTCCAAGATATTTGACCACAAACGGAGGCAAAGCGAGAGGAGGGTTGCACATTTGTACTCCACCGAGGATCGATTGGATGACGTTGGGTCGGAGATCACACTGCTTCGAATGGTAGTCTTTGGTTACCAAGGTGAGGACGTATCGAGCAGCATCGCTCTGTTCACGTCGAGGGAGAGTCGACCACACAGCGCTGAAGGTCGACATCCACAACCCATGGGCTTCCTGGTTGTCTGCGTGAATCAGTCGGCGTAATGGCTTCATAATATCCAAAGAACAACCCGCATGAACGATCTGAGAGAGAGGCGAATCCAGTATATGAATAGACTCGTGGAGTGTAGTGGAGTCGGTTCGCCCGTCCTCGGCAGCACCAAGTAAAAGATCAAGGGCAAGGGGGATCCAATAGTGCTCGGCCACGAATTCCCAGCTCAAAGAACCAAGAGCGTACTGGAGGCGAGCCGAAGTAGTACGCTGGATGCTGCTGTCGAAGAGATCAATAAATTTGCATCGAACACTCGGATCCTTAGCACGACAGCCCATCAAAAACACAGACTCTAAGCGTGTCGTAAGGTCAGTACGCTTCAGAGAGGGCTCGGTATATATATCGTAAACTAAGTTGAGGAACCCGTCGAGCAGTTGAGGATCACCACGTCCTTCAAAGGCCATCATATGTTTCAGCATCCCAGCTTTCTCTTTGAGAGTTGGCGTAGCATCGGGTCGCGTCAAGGTCCATTCGCGAACCATCCCAAGAACATAGTGACATAGTCCGAGTGCTTGAGATGAGCCAACAACCAAGATAACTGCGTTCAGAAGCCACCGTCGCTCGACACCCAGAGAAATAACCTTATCCCTACAGGTCTCAAAGATGATTGTGACCAAGCGAGACGTTGATTCGGAGGCGGCTTGGTTGGTAGTAGGATTAAGGCTGATATGATCCTTGACTAATTTCTGCAAGACTTTCATGAGATGAGACGCGTAGCCTTCGAGCTTGGCAGGGTAAACAGCGACCATGGTTTTCAGGACGGATAAGCAGGAGAAAGCTCCGGCGATTTGACGTTGTGAATGCTGAAGGCCGTCCTTGATCAGAGAGTCCGCAAAGGTATAAATGGCATGGCCAGGTGTCGCAGGCTCTCCCTCGACCGGCTCCCCCGCAAGGGCGAGCATTCGCTTGAGGACGGGTTGCAAATGCTCGTGCAAAGTTGCCTCATCACTTCGAAGGCCCTTTTCGATAAGTGAATGTAAATCCGCGGCATGTGATAGTAGCCAGTTGTCGTCTTGCGCTAGCGCAATGAGTGAAAGGACTTTGGTAGCATTGGCAATCACAGGAAGATGATTGGCATCATTCAAGTCCACCTGTGAATAACTTTATAAGCTTGTGGCTTGCTATGCGGGTTAGATGAGTACTGACCTGAACCATTGGCCGATGGAAGTATTGTAGTTGGACATCAACATCTTTCCACCCCCCAGGTTTTAAAATGCCCTCCAGGATTCCAAGTGCACGCCCGGGTAGTCCAAGCTTATCGGTTTCCAAGCTGGTCATAGTGATAAAGCGGACGAGGTAGCTGACAATAGTTTCACGCATTGAGAAAGGCAAGACCCAACTTTTTGGCTTTTCAGCCATCGAGGCGTCCGGCTCTTGAGATTCCTTAATCGCACGCCTCTCCCATGCAAGGATAAGCTCCAAGGCATCCAATGCATTCGTCCGGCTCTCAGCGGTAGCAGTTTGGACCGTTCCCAATTTGTGTAATGAGCTGATCATTGACGGGATGAAAAGCTCGCGGAATGGATAGAAGAAGTCGGGATTCCGCACGATGATCTGGTAGATAAACTGCAACTGGCTCACACTGTGCCCCTCGTCGATTAGCGCGCGTCGAACAGATTTCGCCCAGGATGGCGGTCCGTTATCGGGGACAGCAGCCTTGATCAAGACTGGAACCATGATGTCGACAGCTTGCTTTGTGAGCGAGCGATTGTCTGTGTTGACAGGACGTAGAAGGCCAGTCCAGACGCGAGTGAGGAACTTAGGAGGAGAATCGAAGACTGCGAAAAATCGTGAAATGGTCACATATGCTGTCTGCTTGACAGTAGCGTCGTCGTTGACAATATAGTGCCAAGTGCATTTGATGACGTCCTTCCTAGACTCTTGCATCAAGCTCGACGAGCACTGAATAAGCAAACTTGACATGTGCAGAATCTCGATTTTCAGTCCGTCATCTGACCCGGAGAAAGCATCGGTGGCTTGGTCGGTCATCGGTTTCCAGACTTTCGTGTGCAGGCCGTTCAAAATGGAGGAGTCAACAGCGTCAATGGCGGCATTGGTCGAGTCGGAGAGCGGGCGTGTAGTAATTCGGACGTATAGCAAAGGGTTGACAATATATCGTAGAAACTGCGTTTTGTGAGCCCAGCTGTATGTGTCGTTGTCGAATAAATGTACAAAGTGCTGTAAGAGCTCCTTCTGCAGGGTTGGGGAGGCGCCGATAGCAACATGCTCGAGAAGGCAAAGTCGAAGTTTCGATAGATCAAGAGGCACCCGGTGAGCATAAATGCAAACAATATCGTAAATGACGTCGACCCTCGGAGCTTGCTCGATGACGCCGATCAGTAGGTTCAAGAGTAACGAGGCGTGTCGGGCAAAGCTTTCAACAGGAACGAAATTATCCTCTGAGCCGTGTAGGAAGTAGGCGCGCCAAAGATGCAGCAGTGCATCAAGGACCTCGGGATGTTCCTGTAACCAATTTGGGTGGTCCTTCGATAGTTCTGTGCATAGTATCAGCCCAGGGAGCACGAGGCTACCGCTTTCGTCCTTCAAGCATTGGTCAACTAACAGCGTCGTGTTGTTCCTAAACTCGGTATTCATATTTGGAGCGAGACCAGAAGAAATGACGTTGCGCAATGACCGAAGAGTGGGTGCCTGGCCGACGTTATTATAGAAATATTCGAGGGAATCACTAGGGAAGCGGTCGAGGAACGACGCTAGCGCAGAGGTGAAGGGACTTGGAGCAGCAGAGTGTAGTTGAGTCTCGACCTGGACCACAAGCGTGACGAGCGCTTCTAGGAACATATTCGCAGCTGGGGGAAGTAGGTGGAATATATTAACGAGCTTGACGAGCTTCGTGATCTCGTCGTTATCTGCTAGTGGTTGATATGCAGCATCGCTCAACATTTTGGGGTCGGCAATGACGCGAAAGTGGTCAAGAAGTTTATGCCCTATTTCTACCTTGAAGTAGTTGGTCAATAGCTCGAGCAAACGAGCAAGACCTTCGAGGCCGGGAACAGAAAGACGTTTCGCGTCGGCAAGATTCATCAAAACAGGTCGCAACCCAGTTTGGAGGATATCTTTGGGTAGACGGCTTTGATGATTTAATACCGTGCGAAGCCCCTCGTGCGCGACTCGCTTCACTTCGTTCGATGGGGAATAGAGAGACTTGAAGTATACACTTGTGACCCTATATAGATGTTAGCTCTCGCCTCAAAACAGTACCACCTATCACCTACTTTTGTCGAGTAGCCATCTGCTTTGCGAAAAACTCCGTAACAGACATAGACGAAGTGAGGAGCTTGATGCATACAACACGAAGTTGCTCGAGAACTGCCGCGTTGCTTCGAGGACCACCACGACCAGGGCCGACAATATCACGGTCCTCAGCGTCGGCGATCGCTAGCGCTTCCGAGAGCAATCGTAGTAGTTCGTCATTCATCTCAGGAAGCGGTGGCTTCATGTTCAATGCATAAGTGATTCCATCAATGTGCCCGATTTGTAACGAAATCGGAAGTGCGCGAAGTGGTTTTGCGAAGATGGGTTGGAGTAGACGTTCTTTGCACTTCATGAGCAGTTCGGAAGGTGTTGATTCAGTTAATTCGGCCAAGAGCTCGATGGACTCTCGGGTCATCTCTCGCACCAGGGCGATAGGACTCGAGAGCTCAGTCGTCAAAGTAGGGATCAAGTGTGGGAGCTTGGGTAGACTAGCGGGATCTATTCCAGGTTGCGTGGGCGGTATAAGAGGAGGAGCTTGACGGCACAGACGAAGAATCTTCATGATACCCTCCTTGATGAACTCGACCTCGCGCGGTGGATCAGCAGGCATTTCCTTAAGAACCGACAAAAACGCGCGAATAAAACTATTTTCGCGCTCACTAGTCCACTTGGGCCCCAGAGCGTCAGACAGCATCACGATACCCCGGCAGCCTGAGATCTTCGCAGCCCATGTTTCATCATAGCACGCAGCACCCAGATTGAATCCCAGAGGATGGTAAATTAAACCGATTTCTCGGATTTTCTTGCCCGCAGCAGTGGCCTTGCCTTCGAGCGCAAGAAGATCAGAGAGCACGTTTCTAAAAACTTCCGCGGCGCGCGCGACATGATCTTTACTTGTCGCAGAGAGCAAGCGAGGAATGCGATCCATGTAGATGCTGGTGGTCTTGGAAACCCGATTGCTGCCACTCTGGGTGAGCTCTGTTAGGAAGATAATTTCAGATAGTTCTCGGATATACGCTGCCGCCTTGTCCTGAAGCTCAGAGTCTTGCAGGGCCACAAACAGACTGTCAACCAAGGTGGAAAAGACGTTCTCGCCTTCTGACCCGTCGATACCCTGAAAAAGCATTTAGAAAATTTATGTAGCTATCTTCATCTAAATACTCACCTCCCGCAAGAACAGCTCGAGTGCTCGTTGAACAAAAGTAAATGCGTCTTGTCGATAAAATTCGTTAGACTCTTGGATTAGACGAGTTGCCAATATGCATGTCGGCCCGATGTTGATCGTCTGACGGTGTCCACTGAACATCAAAGACATGGTCACGTCAGACGAGAAGCCCTGGTACTCGAGCTGCGGTTCCTGGTGCTGCAGCCGCCGGTTGCGACCACCAAGCTTGCCTAGGATACGAACGGTTGTATGCGCGTGTTGGTGATTGCCCGGTTGTGGCTTCAAGTGCGAATGAAGCGCGGCCATTAGCTCGCGCAACACAGGGCTCAACGTCGGGTCCAGAAATTCTTGTGTCAAGTTGTCGATGCAAAGCTCCAGAGTGCGCAGACCTTGTGCGACAAGCTCTGGTCCAGCGCGAAGCGCGTGTACAAGCGGACGCATGAGGAATCCTAAGAAAGGCAACAGGTTGGTGAGCCGCACGGGTACGGTAAGGCAAAGCTCGACAAGGAGATCCTGTTTGGATGGTTCAGCGGCTTGAAGCTGTCGATTCAGACTTTCTAGCATGTCTCGGAGTAAAGGCAGAACTTCGTTGTACAAGCTCTCGAATTTTCCACCTCCCATAGCACGGAAGAGACCACGAAGCAACAGCAGATAGTTGGTCGGGTCTGCGGCTTTGGTAGCCAGACGAAGGGAGTCCATGATGAGCTTGCTGAGATGATGGAATAGGATAGGCTCATTGAGCTCGGGGAATACAGTGACTGACATGAAGCACATCTTGAAGAGTCGTAGGGTGATGGAAGCGCTCTTCTGGCCTTGCTCGCCCAGCGTATCTAGTTTGCTGACAAGATAGCGCAAAAGGATCGCCACGAGCTGATGGGAGACCATCTCGCTCGAGAGCAACAGTTGCGGCATCGCCAATAGATTTTGGTGATCTTGGACGTGGTCGATGAAAAACTGCATCTCCGTCGTCCACACCTCCTGGAATATATGCGGTTCAATCTCGTGGAAAACCTGAAGTAGCATCTCGAAGGCTTCCTTTCCCCCGTCACGACCATCGTCGTACATCGTAAGGCACTTGACACAGTTCTGGAATAGCCTCCTAATCAGCTCGCCGTCGGGAACAGGGCCCTCGCTTGTTCGAATGCCAGCGAGGACGGTTTTGAAGACGTGTAGCAAAGTCCGGAAGAGGATTTTGGATTCTAAAGAGAGTTATTAGTATCTGTGCCAATAACCCCAGGTGCAAACTGCACCTACCTTTGACCGCTTCGGCCTTGTTTTCCAGAACAAACGCCGCTGCTTGTATTGGCTTCGCCTTCTCTATATCAATCAACGTTAGTTTTTTTACCAATGGCTCGGCCTCATCCACATCCATCGCGTCGGCATCTGTCATTTGAACGTCTTTCGTCGGCGACGCGGGTCGATCCCCCGGCTTCTGGCCAGCCGCATCGGGCTTCTCGTCCTGTCCGTCTTTCGTGATAGAAACGATTTGCTGATGAACCGACCATACTGCACCCAGCTTATCCACGCACGTCTCCAATAATGCCAACAGACTAGCTGCTGCTTCGGGCTTGGGGAACTTTTCGAGATTAACATCTACTAGGTTCGCAAGAAGCTTGGCAGACATGTTGTGGATACCGGAGCTAAAGGCGGGGTTGTGCAGGCAGCAAGAGTATAGGTAGATGATGCGGCGAAGCTGCTCGGGAGTCAACTCTTTGCGAATGTGGTGAATCAGGTCTCCCAGCATGCTGTATGCGAGGGGGCGAAGTGTTTCTTGACTATTAACGCCAGTACCAATGAGGACATGCTCGCTTGTCAAGCAGTCGATCAATGGGACGAAAGCAGGACGAAATTCGCTCGAGAGTATATGTCGAGTTGCGACGATGAGTTCCTAGTTGAAGATTAGACCAGTCTTAAAAGCAATAACACCATGTGTGCTTACCCTACGAATAGCTGCAGACTCAGGGGGGCAGTCCTTTAGGAGTCGCACACAGAGCGGAGGAATAACCTCGCCATACTGTCGAACGGGGGACTCTATCGAACCTCGTAGAACGTAGGCCACGAACGACAATGTCTACACCCAAATTACAGCAGACATAATTCATGATAAGGCCTCAAACTCACTTTAACCTGTGCAGTAATAAAATCGATATAATGAGCTCGGTGCTTGATAAGCGGCGAAACACCAATCCAGTGTTCGCTACGCTCATTGGCTTCGTCGTGAGCTTGCTTTTGTGGCGCGGCTTGTAATTGTAGAAACTAGAATTCCGCTCGTTCTCAGTAAAACACTTCAGAGCAGCTACCACACTCACATCCATAGCGAGGGGTATTGCACTTTTCACGGCGGTGGGTATAGTATTGCGATGCATCTGGAACAAGTAGACGGTAGCGATAGGACATTCGGTTAAAACCTTGAAGCTGGAGATGGATTTGACCATTTCGGGCTGCTCTCCTGGCGCAGCACTCTACACAAGCATGATTAATACCACACAATCATTCATGAGATGTGCTTGCTCACCGAAGTACTAATGCTCATCGCAGACTGAGACGGCGGTGGGCCAGGAGAGTCCTCGCTCAAGAGATCTTGGACAGCCTGGGGCATGTTCAAGTACAGGTCCCGGACAAAATCTAAGAACGCCTGGACGTGCGTGTCCATATCGCGCTTGAACGCTCGGTTCGCGTCCATAATGATCTTAACCGCAACAACTCCGTTCTCCTCGTTGTCCTCTCGAAGAACTGTGGTCATCATGCTAACCACTTCAGAATACACCTGTTTCACTTGCTCTAGCACAGGTAACCGATGAAATATCTCGAGAAGAGTATTCCTCAACAGCTAAGCACCTCTAAATTATCAATCCGGTTTAACAGTTTGTTTGTTTTGAACTCACGTGCTCAGAACTATCCTTCTTGAATGACACTGGCGTTTCCTTCAACAATTGCAGCATGGCGGGCATCACAACGGGAGAAAATCGTTGAGCCTCAGCCTGACCCCATTGGTCGACCGAGTCGCGTATATCGCATGCTGCGTGAACTTTGGCCTTTATGTCTAGAGCGATTGCGTTAGCGTTACAAAACATTGTCTTAGCAATATTCTCTTACCTTGTGCCGGGTCTGTAAACTTGGAAGCATATCCTTCAAATACTTCCTGGCCAGTAGATACCGCACTCGTAGTCGCCACTGGCTGGGTGCTCATAGGAAATAAGCCGTATTTTTGAGACTAAAAGTCCTGTCAGACTAGCCTCCAGAACGATATTGTATTTTGGCGCCGGAGCAGACGCAGTCGTGGCGGGACTCGACAATTACGATAGTTTTGTGGTTTAGACGTAGCAGGTACTTGTATTTTCAGATACCTAGTGAGCTAGATCTCGATACGAAGCAAATAGCAAAGCCCAAGTGATAAAGTATCTGGAGGGGATACACTTGCTAAGCGCCGACTGAAGCTGGGACTCTGACTGATAGATTTCCGCCAGAAATCCTGGGGCCGGATTCCATCCAGTGGCTCGAATGCAACTACAAACACAGGCAATCAAAGACATCCCTCTGCGCTACCATAATGTCCTCCCTCCAGTTTATTCTTCATTCAGACCGCCAATACACGAGCTTGGTCACATATTGAAAATTTTAGAATGATGTGGCGGCTTCAATACAATGCCCTCTCTGGATTTCTGCGGCCAGGCTGAACGAATTTATGCTCAAGACACTCTTAGTATAACGGCATAAATCGATGTCGGCCTTCAGAATCTGACTCCCAGCACTGCGCTCAGATACATATATTCATGCCCACAAGCAAGATCTATATTTACCCAACAACTTTGTTACGCGAGCTATTCCCGACATGCACTACGGCTGGCGTGCCACAGCGGAGAAAAACGCGCTGGTCGTTCCAATTCTTCCGCCTATGGTGATCTGTTCCTCTGGCAATATCTCAAAATTCTCCCCCGAGTCCTCGCTTTTTCTATAATGCAGACTTTGCTTAGAGCACATCTGTTTTCAACGAGTGGTACCATGCAAAGATATCCAGTTTTGGATTGAGGTCAAAAGTTTCGACCTTGTAATCTGGAGACCATACTAGAGCTTCTATGCCGACCGAATTTCCTAATGACTCGACCACGTTCCTCACATGGTAGATGGTGGATAGAGCCGGATCGCAGCTTGAGGCTCCCAAGTACGTCTCTAATTTCTTCACATGGATGGAGCGCTGGTACCAGTGTCCAACGTGTAATCTGATATCGTTCTTCGTGTCAGCCAAGAACTGTGGCCGGGTTTACGATACTCACTGAGGTGAGTCTTCAAGGCGTCAAGTATCCATACGGGCCGTTTACCTCTATGGAACTCAAAATGTTACGGAATCAGTTGTTTGAGCAGAATAGCCCTTGCCCTCTTCACGTTCACTGAGTACTAAGTCGTGTTATAATATATAATTGATGTTAAAGCGTCATGCGGGATGTGCAACATCCTGGGATCGCTGGGACCAACAATAACCGCATGTAGCTTTTGATATTGTGCTATTTGGTATACTCTAGGCAGAGAAGTGTAGATGTTTTAAATGAACAGGGATCTTCCACAAAAGGCTGGAGCCATTCTCTGAGGCAAAACCGAAGAAGCAATATTCAAACAAAGGGGGATAAGACTTTCTACCAGATTTTTTCCAAGAGAAGACATCGAATCCGCCCTAGCAATCATGGCTGCAAAATTTGACCACCTAGGATACTACAAAGTGGACATGTGCGATAGAGGCTGTTTATCATATAACTAGGTGCCTCTTGGCCCTGTCCGTATTGCATAGCAGTGCGATTCTATCTTTTTTAAACCATTCAATTGTAGTATAAAAAGGACAATACTTAGTATCATACAAGTTCTTAGTGCTACCACAGAAGATAAAACGATACGTACCTCCGACGAGTAGGGCTACAGACCAATTTATGGAACGCCACAGCAGGGCTCGAAACGGCTGGGTCGCTTTCTCCGCGATTCAGCGTGCGTACTATGATAATATACGCAGCCCAATGCGCATGCCAATGGATACTTGGTATCCTTAACCATTTGGTAAAGATATACCCTAAGGAATGCATTAAAAGCAAGGGGTTGTTGAGCACATCGCCGATCCCCTTAGCCCCTTAGCCATAGCGCCTAATCTTGACCATCACTGATTTAGTTGAAACACTTACTTTACACATACTGAGACCAACACATGCACAGTTTGGTAGGTTTGTTGAAGATGCTTTACGCAAGCCTATCTATGCAGATAACTCTACCGGAGCTGAACATAACCATATGAACGGACAACGGCTCACCGCGATGTAATATATTGATAGGGGCAGATCACTTTCGTTAGGCGTTGTTGTCTAGCCCTGGAAGAGGCGCATTTATTCCGTACAGATACGGTGGGTTAAATTATGTGGAAGAATATAATAAGACCCTTGTCCGCTTCAACGTATCGCGTTAGCACTCCAATAGAATCCCTTCTCTCAACCAAATTTTTGTAAAGGGTCTAGATTTAGAACGGAAGTAGGGAGCGACTGCGTGTCGATTAGAAAGCATGGAGAAGATAAATATTTACGCTACCTATCAGCGTATGAGATGGTGATTTGAACTAGATAACAGCTAGTGTTTGGAGGATGGGAGGGGGGATGATGAAGTTATTTACCTTTCCTTGCCGCATACACACCGATTTACAGGGCTTGCATGACTATGTGTATGGTTTTGAGCTGTTATCCATTACTACCTACCCCATGCTTGATATTTGTTCGTAAAAATGGTGTTATGAAGAGCAGCATCTGACGTTTGAGGTGGCGACGTGTAAGCGCCGAGATTATGTGTAACGCCACCTAGTTCGCTTGTCACTCCTGGGTCCGGAAAATGTAAGACCCCTAACTTAGAAGAGCAGTTATGCTATCGTCTCTCGTTTATGTAGATGTGGTATAAAAATTGTACAATCAGTTGAACAACATGAAGACATCAGGACTTGAATACACCCCTACTTTATTGGCGACGCCAACAACCAACAATCCACCTGCTAACCTGTACATGCATAGGCAAATCGTCTGTCTTTCATATTGAGTACATCTCGATCCAACGTCTGAGCTTGACACAGAATACGCTTTTCGATTGTAATAGTAACAGCGTTTGTCAGTCACAATGCTCGTACCATTTGTACAAACCGAAAACTACGCATCATTCGCAGGATCAAACGACGCAAACGCCTTTTTGAACTTGACAGCATCCGCTCGCTGTTGGGCATCGTCCTCAGAACACGCCTTCCAATCCGCCCGCTCACCCAAGCCCAACAACTCTGCCAATGTAGTTCTGCCATACATTCCGTCTCAGCGTCAAATCAGCCAAAAATATATGACCAAACTCACCGTCCAAATTGCAGATTAAACGACCCCCGAATCAATGAAATCATTTTCCTCCCATCAGGTAAATCAACCCTAAAATAGTTCCCTCCACCCCTCTTGGCGCCTTCCAACGCAGCCTCGGGATCGTTCTCCCACCTAATCCCCTCCATCTCACCACGAGCTCTAAACAGGTCTTCCACACGCCCAGTCAAGGCGTTCGGCACAGGAACAACTTGAATATGCGCATGCCCACCCCGTCCAGACAGCCGTGCAACCTCGAACATGACAGCTGATGCGTTGTGTTGAGCAAATAGAGCACGCAGGGCGGATTTGTATTGTTCGACTTCAGATATAATCGAGATTGCTATGTCTGGTGGGATGGATAGGAGGGTCGGATAGTGCGATATAGGGACGATGAGCAGATGTCCGCCTCCTGGGACTGGTGAAGATTCAGCGGTTGAGGACGAGCCGGTGGGTATAAGTTGGCCTTTTGTGAGTGTGAGGTAGCATTCGGAGCCGATTGAGACAATAAGATGTTTCCTGTGGAGTTTGTTAGATTGATTGAATTGGTGTCTATGCTATTAGACTTACGTGACTAGCGAACGGGAGATAACTAGTTAGATCATCCAACTTGGAAAGATATCAGCACTTACCTTTTGGGTTCGACAAACAGAACCAACACTCATCAGCTGTAATAAAACGTCAGGATATCCCTCAATTCAACAAAATACCGCCACTCACGTCCAATCTCTTTTAACGGCGCTTGCCTTGGAGCAGCTTGTGGACAGTCCTTAAAGTAATGTTCGTTGCTCCCACAAGCTCGACAAGAATATGTCTCAGGCGGACGCTTGCTCGTATTTACGGCCTTGCAATCGCGCACAAAGTGGTCTGTCTGCAAAATACGTTAGAAATGGGATAGAGGATATGCTAGAGTTGATATTTACACCGTTGCATTTTTTGCAGACATAACCTTCCGGAAGTTGCGTGCACTGTCGAACATAATGCTGCGATCCAAAAGGTTTAGGCAGATCGCTCGTGACAAATAGCGGGAGTTCAACTTACCTCAGTCGAACCGCACCGATTGCACTTATATCCAGGAGGGGGCCGATCCTCTGGCTTGTTTGGGCAATCCGATGCCCAGTGGGTCTAGCAAATCTATCAGCCAAGCGGAAATAGACTCAAAAGGAAAACTAACATTTTCCTCTGAACAATGTTTACACTTGTACCCAGCAGGAAGCGGCTTCTGAGATCCCCCTTGAGGTGCATCTAAACGCACAATTAGCAGTTATTTCGGGCACACAGAGCCAATAACTCACCTGTCCTAGGTCGCTTGTTCTGTTCAGGCCGCTGGGAGTTCGATCCCCACATGAACGAAGCGGTCGACGAACCATCATCTGTCTCAGCCCCGCGCTTATTGGCTTTCTGAGCAGGAGCATAGAACGGGCTCGCGGTCACGTTAGGTGGCCGTGGCTGAGATGAAGCAGACTCGACTGGGGCAATCGAAAACGCATAAAACCACTGCGGCGAGTATTACTCATCTGCTCCCTCAAAACTGATACGGAACAAAACTCACCCTCGGCTTTTTAGCACCCGCCACACTTTCACCGCCAAACGCGCCTAGATTCACGAACCGCCCAGTTCGGTTATCATCTTCATCCCACACAAAAGGTTCACGTTCCCAGAAAAATGGTGCAGCAGAGGCGAAATGATACCGAGGCTTGTATTGCTGAACTAGAGCGTCCAAAGGAGGAGCTGCCCAACTTAAAGGATCTAGGTGGTTTCCGTCAGGGGAAGCTAAGGCTCCAGATATGGTGTTCGAGAGACGGGACACAGATGGCGGCCAGAGGTTTGAGATGAGTATGTCGACAAATGGAGACGTGGGACCGGCTTTGGCTGATGCGAGCGACTCCTCTTTTTGAGTAGCAAGTAGTGGGTGGGAGTGGAATGCTTTTATGGTGCCTTGGTTTATGAATGGAGAGTTGTCCTATCCATAGGCGTGAGATAAGGAACAAACTATATAATCGACCAACTTACATCGGTTGATTGAGTAAACTTTTCAACGTCCAGGATCCCGCCAAGGCATCCAACTTTGATCTTGTTTTCTATATTCATAACACCCGATTTGCCTAGTCTTTTCGGTCAGCGAATACATACATACTCGTAGAACGAGATGAGCATACCAATGAATATAACATTAGGACAAATCTCCCCTCCCGTTTCAGCCACCCTAGCAATAACTCGCGGGGGGAGCTCATGCATTCCCTGTGTAACGTACGTAGTCATAGGCGCTAGAGGTCTAACAGTCAAATAAGTAGACTTGACATATAAAAACCTGAATACTGACCTGTTATTTTGCCATCCAATAGAAGAGCCACCTCATCTGGTGAGCCGGCCGCAGTAACAGCCCCTCCGAAAAAGTCTCCGGTACATAACAAGACGGCGAATTTGCCGTGTTTCTTGTCGATCGCGGAGACCTTTTCGAATAGAGACACAATAGAGCCGAATGCAGAACCGACAACGAGCCTGAAAACATGTTCAGTCCTTTGGTTGTATGATGTCGGAGCAAATACTCACACTTTTACCGTGTCGCTCATCGTAGTTTTACAGCTTGCACAGTTGTGGGTATCCAAAGCTCTGATAATGCGCGAAATACAAAGCTAGTCACTAGAGTCAAGCAAGAGTCGTCATTCAAGGCCAGAAGTCAGATTTTCACGTGATCCTATGATCGAAAGTCCGAAGCGCCGGACTTACACGACACCCGCCACCAAAAAGGGTAAACAATAACGAGCCTCTTGGTCGTCCCTCTTGGCATCCTATCTAAGACCTCGAGGCAAAAATGTCGATTAATATTTCACCACCACCACCACCGGCACCCAGCTCTCACTCACCTCCCCACGTTACCCGGCGCACAACAAACGGATTTACAATGCCAGATCCACCACAACAGAACCCACTTGAGACTGTACCTGTTTCTGCAAGCGACTCTCCCCATGAAAATATCCCAAATACGCCATTGGCTGTGGCCACTATAGCTGCTGGCCTAGGCGTCTTGTTTACGCTCGGGTTTGGCTTATTTATTTCTGGAGGTGTGGCTGGAAGCTGGTGGGCGACGTACCAACTGGGCTTTTTTCTTGCCGCATGGGCCGGGTTCCATTGGGGAGAGTTTGCGGTCACTGCTGGTTGGAACAGGCAAAAACTGAGTGTTGATTGTGAGTCAGTATGTCAAACCAGTCAAGCAGCTGAGCAAACCCGTGTTTTATCCTCAGCCTTTTTGCTGGACAACGGCAAAGAGTATCACATCGCCCACACAGTCGCACTGACAGAGTTTCTCATCACCCGCTTTATCTGGCCAAACTCCAAGTCGCACACTACCATCACACTCGTCGGTCTGTGTCTTTCTTTGCGGCCGGTCGCCGAGCTGACCCAGTTTACTATTATTAGGTATCGCCGTTACGCTGTTCGGCCAAGCGATGCGTTCAATGGCTATGATACACGCCTCGAGCAACTTTGCGCACAGCATTGCAACATACAAGATAGCAACTCATCGTCTAGTTACCGATGGCGTCTACTCGTACGTGCCTTGATCTAGTTAGCTCTTGTGATAATGCTTACGACACGAACAGAATATCTCGTCACCCATCGTATGCTGGGTTCTTCTACTGGAGTTTAGGCACTCAAATCGTTCTCCAAAACCCGATTTCGTTTACACTCTACCTAGCTCTCCTTTGGCGCTTTTTCACCTCTCGGATACGCTGTAAGTTGACCATCAATTCTAGCTCAAATTACAACTGACCCCGATCAATAGTCGAGGAACGATTCCTTGTTCGATTCTTTGGAAAAGATTATGAGGACTACCGCGCAAAAGTCCCAACGCTCATTCCATTCATGAGGTGATTAGCTGGGTTTAGTATATTTCTCTTTGGTTGGGCCTTCGTTCTACATGTAACCGTTTGAATAATTCGCTTTTAATCACACAGCAATGCATAATCATGACTGAATGCAAAGGACCATGGCATAGAGGGCAAAATTCAACGTGTAAAGCATGGTAGGTAGGTGAGAATGTGACAAGGTAGTAGTACAACACGTGTAGTTCTTTTATTCCTCATCCATCGTCCCCTTGTGGGAGACGTAGATACCGTCCAAGAATTTTCGGATATCCTTGTTCCTTACTCGGCAGATACCCTGGATCGACGCGGCTGCACGCGAAAGTGACTTTAGCCTAACTAGAAGGATGCATATATGTTGGGTACATACCAGATTGAGAGACGTTCTGGACATCGTTGCCCTCGAGAATGAGCTCATCCTTTTGCGCCTTGGACTCGGAGATGGTGACACCGTCAAGCATGTTAACGTGCCTCACAAGCTATCAGTCCTGTCTTAGCTTTACTCCAAAACCACCCAACGAATGCCACACACCTTCTCGCCCAAGAAGTTACGGATCTCAACCTTTCGTCCGCTCTCCTGGATAATGCAGTTGATAGGGAAATGCGCATAGACGGCACGCATCTTGTAGCGGAATCCCTACGCCCCCCAAAAACCTATTAACCTCATATTCCTCCCTTGGCTGCTCAAACGCACCTTCGTGACACCCGTAATCAAGTTCTCAATCAAACTCTTGATTGTTCGCAAGCACGCAACATGCTTCCTGCCACCTTGCCAAACAGCGAGTGTGACCTTGTTCTCCTTCTTAATGAGTTGGATGTCCATGTTCACGTGTCGGACGTTCTTGGTGAGCTTGCCGCGCGGGCCCTCGACGGCGATGAGGCGCGACTTGATGTCAACCGTGACACCCTCAGGGATAGTGAGCTCCTCGGTGGTTAGGACGTCGCGCATCTGGACAAGTAAAGTGGTTAGTTTCGTAAATGAGTTCAAGTCCATCCGAGCTTGATAATTCGATCCAACGCTTCTCTCTCGCTCCAAAGCAGAATTTCCACCAAATTGCTATCCCGCAGCATTCATACTTCAGACGAGCATAGTTTCGTCTACTCACTTTGAGAGAGGGCTAGGTTTAAGGTCTTGAGGAGTGTCGAGGATGTGTCTACCGACCGGATCCATAAGCTTGATTCCGATCCGGTCCCTCATTGGAAATTAAGATTATCTTATCTCTGTCTGTGTTGTCTGACTTGTCGATCCCCGATCCTCGTCAACCCACCACTTGTATTCTTTTCAGGGATGAACACAAAGCCAGCATGCCTTGTGAGAGGTTCGATCAACATGGTGGGCACGTTGTTGCGCTATTTGTCTATTGCTTTGAATTGAAGAGTTGTGGTGTTTTGGATGCAAGCAGGATGAGTTCTTCCAGGTGAGCTTTCTGCATAGACACACTAAACAAAGCCTAAAACTACGTCAAAAAATGTTCCAGGTACCACATATAGTGAACCCAGGTTTAGACACTCCCGTTAAGCTCCCAATAACATGCATGCTCATTTCACTATCCGGCCACCAACAGGCGAAACGATCTTATCTACGGGGTATAGTCAACGTCCAGGCGGTAACCGCGCAAATCCTTTGGGGCTATACATAAACCCTACTAACGGTAGCCGTGTGTAGGCAAAGGTCTGACGATGGAGCATCTTTTGAGATCATAGCAGCCAACTGACGCACTCGATCCCGATTCATGTTCTCAACCCTAAAACACATACACGCGTCGACCTCGTTCATCGGGCCGGCCTATTTTAATTTGCCAGGTGCAAATCAGGCCGTGGCTGTTGCGATGTCCGGCTCAGCAGTTGATTTCGCCGGCTCGGTTGGAACAGACGGTGCATGGCTCAAGGCATGTCTAAATTCCTCCCCGGCATTTACGGTCTATATGCCAGTCCGGTCCAGGCTCATGGCAGTGCTATGCAGGAGTTCCTGGCCGAGCAAGGTGTTGGAACAGATTTGATGATCGTGCACGAGGGTCAGCCGAGCGGGAGGGCGATTATCCAGACCACACCGGACGGCGAGGTGAGGATCTCACGGTGTCCTACTTGTTAGAGGAAGCTTGGATGCCATAAAAGGACCCGAGCAGTTGTGCGAAGGAAGAGGCAAAAATAAACCTTTACAGTTATGGGCGCGAGTTTGGGATGGGCGTCTTGTTTTTTTTTTATCGCTGAATTGGCAACTTGAACGGTACCGACTGACCGTTGACCGTGCTGACAGAATGCAATATTTCTCTTTCCGGGTACAAACCACATATCTTATCCGACTGACCGACCAGCACTCCAATCATACCACACACACCTTCTTTTACAAAACGAGATTCGGCTTTCGGATACGGTCGACACTTTACACGCCGCACATCGGCAAGGCGTGGTGTCTATTTTCAATCCGTCTCCGATGTTGTCACCGGAAGAGCTACGGTCATTTCCCTGGATAGAGCTTTCGGTGCTTGTCGTAAACGAGGGAGAAGCCAGGACGTTACTCGACGCTCTCGGGGAGCGACAGAATCCGCCGGCTTCCGGTGGACCGGAGATTCTGCGCGCTCTTGCCTCGTTGCCGGTGCTCTCCGGTCTCTCCGGGCTCGTGGTGACTTTGGGCGGAAGCGGCGCGGTTGCGAGTTTCTCGACTCCAGGTGGCCGAGAAACATTTGAGCTCCCGGCAGCCAAAGTCAAAGTTACGGGTAAGCGGGCGTTTTTACGGACAATAGGCTACCCGGCTTTAACCTCTATGCCCGGTATTTAGACACTACAGGCGCAGGCGATACGTTCCTAGGATACCTGTGCGGTGAGTTGACCAGCATGCCACGACGGTTGCGCGTGCCTCATGCGTTGTATTCCAGGCTCTTTGATGCGCGTCCCTGATCTGGGATCGTCTCCATCGCAGCTCAAACTGGCCTTGCAGACGAGCATCGTTGCAGCTGGAATGTCAACCGAAAAGGCGGGCGCTATGAGCAGTATCCCCTCAAAGTCGGGCGTTGAAGCCCGGCTTGCCACTTATCTCTCTGGATGAGCATACAGATGAAATGATGTGTGAAATGAATCCTCTTATCACAATCGATCTTTTGTACAAGAGACATCACATAGCTTTCTGTGTAGAATTTGCTGGACCTTGGACGCCCGCCTCGGAAAAGTGGCAAGGCGCTGGCAGGCTGTATGCATTTCTGAAATGACTCGCTGACAAAGGAGGCACCTGAGCGCTTAACTGGATCCGCGAGATCTGAGTCAGCAGGCCCTTGAAGAGGGTTCGGCGTTCCCAAGCTGTGTCTCCAAACGTCCACCACACACCCACTGCGTGGCCAGTCATCGAGTCTCTTGTCTCTGCCTGTTCGAGCCCCACAGTTGACAGAGTGTCTGTTACGAGTGAGAGTTCATAACTCGCAATTGTTTATCGTTTTTTGGGTGTTGGCTTGTCCACGTCATTGAGGTAACTCGTAAGGAGGCACCGTTTACCACTCAGAGCAATCCCGACACTTCAAGAATGGCTTACGTCCGAGGCTTCAACCAGCCCCGTTCGCACATTGGGGTATCTCAAACACAGACCTATCAGGCCCCTGTCAACCAATATCCGCCAGCTTACTACCAGCAGCAACCGCCACCGTTCCCGGACAACATCCGCGACCCAATTGCATTTCACCACATGTTCAACGAGCAGCTTGCTACGCTAACCTTCAACTCCAAGGCCATCATCCAGCATCTCGGCTATATCTCGAAAATGTACGCCAACTCGCCCATGGCACCGATCATCGCCGAATCGATTGAAAGGCACATCCAAAAAGTGAGTTGTGGTTTACTGACTCTGTCCAGCGAAGTCGTTCGATGGAGATGGATTTGTTTTGTTTTGGTCATGTTCCTTTCTTGTTTTTGTACTACATACAATATCGAGAATTAGACACCGTAAGATCGTGTGGCCGCCCAGGCAGTGCGCTACTTTGTCTCGATTTGTGGTAGCCCTTTTGGCCGAAACTTTGACTGTGAATTTTACTGGAATTTTGTGCTGACTCGTAACTTGGCAGGTGCCGGCAGCAATCAAACTGCCGCCGTTTTATTTGTTGGACTCGATTGCGAAGAACATTGGGCATCCTTATATCTCTTACTTTGCCAACTTTATTGTTCGTCTCTTCCTAGACACATACCATCTTGTTGATGCCCCAACCCGAGGCAAAATGGAGGAGATGTTGGTCACGTGGAGAACCGCCCAATATGGAAGAGAGCTCTTTGGCCCAGGTCCTCAAGCGACTATCGAGCGCGGTGTATGGGGAAGTGGTGCTGCCGAGGCAGATGGCGTAGCAGGACCGTCTAAGGTGAGTCTAGCTCGTTCAACTTCGACTTGGTTGTTTCCTGATGTACCGTCACAGAGTCGACCAAGCATTAACCAAGTCCTACTCGAGCTCGATGTGACGCTTAGCAGCAAGGAGCGGTTGCTCGCTGTCACTCCCAACGACAAAGAAACTGCATCGCATATCGAAGTATTGATCCAAGTAAGTAAATTTATATCATATATTTAGCTCACTCTAACGTTGATGTAGCTCCGCAATCTCGTTCAGAGTCGCACTGCATCGGACGATGAGCTGGCCGCGATCTTGACTCAGCTCCGCAGCCTCGCCAAGACGTCGGCCGCCTCCGCGCCGCCACCACCGCCCCAACCTCCTGCTCCTACACCTACACCTGCACCTGCACCTCAATATTCATATCCTACCCAGCAACAACCAAGCTTTTACCAACAGCCTCCTTCGCAGACTTCAACCCCCTTGCACGCTGCACCGGCACCAAGCTTCGATCTTGCAGCATTATTACAAGCAGCATCCTCGACGCCTCCACCCCCGATTCCGTCAGAGCAGAACAACCAACCAGCAGCAGCACCGTCGTCGAGTATCATTCCGGGTGACTTGTTGAAGAATTTGATAAGTGCGGGACTACTCACTCTTCCGACCACCAACCAGGCACCAGCCCCAACCCCGGTTAAGCAAGAAAATGCGTTGATGGGCGGGAACAGGGAATATGATGATGCAATTATGGCGATAGATGTCCAGCTGACCCCTGCGAGTATCCAAAGGTATGTTATTGACTCGCTTTGCATGGATACAATCTAACTGAGTGCAACAGAGAACGTCCGCAAATGGCAAATATTTTGTATACTCGTCTACCACTACAATGCAAACAATGTGCTATGCGTTTCCCAGGCGGGGACGCTGGCAAAAAGAGCATGGAAGACCATCTTGACTTGCATTTTAAACAGAACAGGAAGGCAAGTCAGAATACTGGACGAGGACATAGTCGAAGCTGGTTTATCACAAGCAATGTAAGCTATCCCTTTGTGTCATAATACCATCCCACTAACTAGATGTACAGGATTGGATCCATGGTGCCCGAGACGCGGGCGAGAGTACCACGACTGTCAAAGCACAGGCCGCGGCCGCCGCAGAACACCAAGAGAAGCTCCGCGCTTCGTTTGTAATCATCCCACCAGGAGAGGAAGCCAAGTCTGCCGTCTGTCCGATCTGCAAAGAGTCCATCAAGTCCGAGTATCTTGAAGACGAAGAGGAGTGGGTATGGCGAAACGCTATACACACCAAGAGCCAGGTTCGTCGTTCGCGACTCGTGCTATTGTCTTCCACCCAGCTCAACGTTCCCGTCTATACACAGGTTTACCATGCAACTTGTCATGACGAGGCTGGACAAGCCACGTCGCTAGTGTCGCGTCTCAGATCTGAGATGGGCGCGGCCGCTGGTGCGACTCGGAGCCGTTCACTTACGCCCGAGCGATTACTGCCGGGCTCCCCACGCAGTCCTGGCGGGGTGGGCAAGGTTGCTGGCATAAAACGCAAGGCCGAGGATGAGGCTTTTGTGAAGCCAGAGCTGGGCTCCCCTTCTTCGTTGAAGCGTGTTGCTGTCTGATGGGTGGTTGACCATGCATTTTTTTTTTTCGACTTCGCATGCAAGACTTTGTTCGATTCTGGATTAATTGGAATATCTTATTGGTTTGCTATTAACGGCTTGTAATCATGTACCAGAGCACTTTCCTACTTTTTGGAGCTTTGCTAGACTTTGTATGAATTATATGTTCGTTCTGTTCACTATACCATTTGTTGCGCCTGATACAAATATCGCAAGCATTGAGATGGGACAAAGCGTACAGCAAGCAAATAAATCAAGTTGCAAACATACAAAACATGATTTGTAGCAAAGCTTGGCTTAAACAGCTGGGCCGATGCGCTCAGATCTCGTAGCCCAAAGTCGTCTCCCAAGTTTTAACCATAAGTGCTCCAACTTCTGTCTCCCTATCTACCACAAGCGATTCCACAAACATCCTTAACTGAGCGACATACTACGTCACTTCAGGTTAGCATACACCAAGCACCTTAAAATGGGTGGCTTACTGCTCGACAGAACTGGCGGTACCATCCCCAACATTCCCATGCGCTCCACTGTTCACGAGTCCATTCGCCAGCAGGGGCCAAGGGGGGGATCCCGGCCTTGGCAAGTGTGTCTGTAAACCCGATCACAGCACTCAGGAACACTTTCTTTTGATCTTTAACAAGCGCCTCGAGCGTTTTTTGTGCGTTGACGAGATTCTGAGACGTTGGCATCTCAGGTTCTGCAGGAACTGCATTGGCCGTAAGTGAGGTGTTGATAGAAATAGAATAATTAGACGTACCTGCTTGGGCATCGCCGTCAACGTCCATCCCTATCCCGCCAGCGTTCGCAATCATCCGAGCACGCCTATCCTCTTCCTCCTTGTTCAACGCGGTCACTCGTCGCCTAGCGCCAACTACACGTCCGTTCGCCTTATTCAACGCAGCTTCAACATGGCTCCATTTTTCACCGCTCAGACCTTCGCCTTCGAACGCATACTGGATCACGTCACTTGGCTCGATGATCTGGTACTGCATCAGCTTGTCGAACACAATCCCGACCATTTGCCCATTTTGAGCCCAGTATTCGCCCGCGGCGTGCAGGATAGTGCGCGCTTTTTCTGAGGTTGAGTTAGATCCTGTGTCACCTCGAAGGAGAGGAAGATATCGTTCAACAGCGTTAAGGAAATGACTGAATGAACGAGCACCAACGTGCAAGAGGGCTTGCATGACCATATGTTGAACCGGGGATGAACGAGGAAGTTGAGCGCAGTGTGCTGCGACCTCATCAGATTTGGTGCGACCTTTGATCATAGCAAGGAGGTCTTCAGCCTCCTGGAAGTTGGGATGACCTAGGTACCAATTCTGTCAGCTCGTCAGTGCATGAACGAGTAAAATAATGCATACTAGGATTTTCATAGGCGAAAGTAGGGCCAGGAGCTTGAGCTGGGAGCACACCGGCTTCGGGGTCCACCATGGGTGCAGGAAGCGTCTTGGAAATCCGATCATAGTAAGATAAACGAATCTCAAAATCCACTACTCGTCGCATTAGTTGGCGCTTTGGGTGATGGGCAGGTAGCTCCAAGTCGGGAACCCTAGAACGTCGAACATCAATTCAGTTGCACAGACTAAAACCCATACAAGACACACCATTCTTTCCACACCCATGCAAACCCAAAGTTGCTCATATGCAGCGCGAACCACTCGGCGAACAATACTGCGAAGGCGACGTCCAACCCAGCTGTGCCATCTCCCACAGGGTCATCGCTCGCGAGAAGTGTATACAGCCGACGGAAACTCTTTCCAACAGCTGGGCCGACCGTCTGTGGAGAGAGCTTACAAAGCTCATTGATCAGAGCAGCGTGGTACATGAGCCTGAGCGTTGGTCGAGGAAGATGGAAGAGTTGGGAGAGGATCGCCTAGGTATGCGCCATTAGCGAGCATGTAGAACGGGCATTTGTGCCATACATACCTCAATCAAGCAGTTTTGCAAGACTATCCCGGTTGCTTCTCGATCGCCTTCGGGGCGGAAGGTACCAATCGACAGCCAGCGGTGGACGTCCATAAGAATGCGAGCTCCTTCCTTTCGGTTCACCTCGTAAATATTGATCATATCGACAAGCAACGTGTGGAGGGTGTATCCCAGTGGAGTCGCAGGTGATGGGGTCAGCTAAGCTCTAGTCAGTATAATTTTCCTAAATTAATCCAGTCTGAATGATATCCCACCTCGTCATCATACATCCGTATCCACCACTCAATCCCCGTCTCCTCACTTTCCCTCTCAACGCCCTCGACTTCGGGTGGAACGAGTACAGAAGGTAAATCCATGCGATCCTCTGGTGCAAGCCTCAAAATTTGAGGTATCACACTCGATTCAGTCTCGGGCTGGGGAATGCACACAGGGAGCGCCCAGTTATCTTGCGCCAAAAGGTCGAGGGAAGCCAGCAAGCATCCCAAAAGCTCATGTGCTTTTTCCGAGAGTTGGCTTGAGGGAGGGTCAAGCGGAAGAGATGGGAAAGGGCAGAAGAGGGCGCGGACGGCGGGGGATATAGAGTCATGGTAAGTTCGCAGGGCGGCAACAAGGTCGGAGACAGCAGATGCATGAGCTGGGTGGAGTGCAGAACCGGCCTAAGTTAGATCTGTTAGTTTTATACAACAAGGAAAGGAGTGACCATCCATACCCGAGTGAGGCCCTCTCCTATACACCGAGCGGCATTTGTTGCTCGTGACTGGGATACACCAGGTTCGTCCAAAACAGCAGTGTAAGACTGCAACAAGGCCACGACAGACTCGGGGTTGATCATGCCCAAGTTCGTCAAGTGAGCAAAGAAGACTGTCTATGACCAGGCACATACTTCAGCCAACACAGAACCAACAAGCAAGAGGCGCACTCACAAAAAAACGAATGTCGCGCCATGCAAGCGCATCCAACGATGACTGGAAAGCTTTGAATAGATCTTCAAGGACTGGCCGAGTAAGGTTTGCTGCACCAGATGTGGGAGAGTCGTCTTGCAGGTTACCAGAGGACACGATGGCAAGCAGTGTTGCGTAGTAAGGAATTTTATGTGGCTCTTCACATATGCTACAGAAATGCATTAGCATGGTATAGATACAAGACTGTTTTCACAATACATACCCGGCCTTGAATCCTTGGGCGACAGCAGACGCGTCTGCAGGAAGTTTGTCCCTCAAGTACTCAGCAGCTTTAGAAAGCTCGTCCACAGGTGTCGGATCCTTGTGTGATAGCATTAATAGTCGAAACAGCAAGACGGCATTAAACTCACATCTGAGTCTCCGAACTTGATAATTGCCCGTTTGATCTTGACTTCTGGGCGCTCTGGCGGCGGGTGTTGGTGATGCCTGGGACCTGTAAACCAGTAAGTAACTAGCATAATTATTAGTTTCTTTTGCTTGTCACTTACCTCCGCCTCCGCCCCTCCTTCTTCCGCCTCCCCCTCCTCCATGCCGTGGGCCATATCCTCCGTAACTCATAGCGTAGGTGTGTGTAAGGGAACAAGTTTAGCGTCGTTCGGCGCTAGTCTGGGGCTGCTCAAACACGTGCCTGCAAATGTAAACAAAACGCGGGGTGCTCGTGACAAATGCTTTCTGACGTCAACTCTAACCGCGCATATGCAAGGATTTATCGAAAATAAAACGAATGTGTCGTCGGGCGCGTCGGTGTACAGCATCTACCGCCGTAGCTCGAATCCAGAAGCCGCACGGCGTCCGCTGTTACTGCTCATCCATGGATATCCTCAAAACCATCTCATGTGGAAAGAGTTCGTTAAGGGACTGCCTGATGACTTTAACATCTTAATCCCAGATCTGCCTGGGTATGTGCACCTATTGCTTATTATTTCCGGACTACGAACCCCTGAACAACTGGCCCTGTTGCACAACTTTCATATTTAGCTATGGTAACAGTACAAAGCCGCCTTCCGCCGACTCGTCGAGCCGTGCACATTCCAAACGGGCATGGGCTCAAGACATCATTGAGGCTGCGCGCCAGGTTCACCAGACGGAAGACGATCTGAAACTCATCGCTTTCGGACACGATCGTGGTGCAAGATTAGCGTATAGGATGACGCTCGATGCGCCGGGTGTAGTTGTCGGGCTAGCTGTATTGGACATCGTGCCGACTCCGTTTATGTGGGCGCGGATGAGTCTTATGGAAGGAAGGCACGACGAGACAAGAAAGAGCCACCATTGGGTGAGTTTTTCCGCAAATTCAATGCAGATTGATTAAGTAGGTCGGTGAACAGGTGTTCCTGGCATCTCCAGCTCCGCTGCCTGAGACACTCATCTCAGGACAATCAGAATTCTACTATACGCATACCATCAACAGTTGGACAGGGGCTACCGCTAGAGATGCGCTGAAAAAAGCCAACCCCACGCTTCTCGACTGGCAAAAGGACAGCGTTGCTCCATTTCTGACTAACGATAAAGCTTCATACAATCGTATTGTTGCAACTTGTGAAGACGTGAGCGCTCCACGTTTGTTACGCGCTGACACATGAAACTGATTGAATGCGTGGATAGTATAGAGCGGGATCAACCGTTGATGTCGAGGACGATCTCGCTTCGGGCATCGACCCAACCACTTTTGAGCGAATTAAACAAGACGCAAGCAGCAGCGGGTCTGAATCGCGCATTCCCGTGTTTTCTGTACCAGTGCTGGCTCTGTCATCCATGCACCTCCGCCGCAGGTTCCCGGTGGATGAAATCTGGGGCGTCTTATGTACGAACGGCGGATTAGTGAGTCTACAGATCGGGGACGATGGTATTGGACACTTTTTCGTGAATGAGGCGACAAAGGAGACGTTGGAAGGCGCGGTTCCGTGGCTGGAACAATTCAAGTAGTCATTATATGCTACCATTCAAAATTAAAATTAAACTTTGTGTTGAACCAAAGGCTCGAGCGAAACAATACTTTAGCTTTTCCACTCTTCACCAGGAACAAACCTCATCCAAAACGTATCCCACCCATATGTCCACCCAGGTAGTGCACCAAACAACCCGCTTCCCTGTTCATTTCCGGAGGCCACATGGGTAAATCTCCACCCGCCAGTTGTATCGCGACCGCAGTGGAGCGGAAGACGTTCGACAACAGCTCGGGCAATTCGTCTACCGCGATGATCAGGCTCAACGAAGATGGTGCCGACTGAACAGTCGGAATGTAACAGGCCCCACGCGACGAGGGTGTCGGTACCGACGGCCCTGACGCATACGGAATGGGGAAGCCTTGACTGGATATATGCGTTGGTTCGAGACTGCTTGCTCGTTTGTACAACGTGAGTGATGTCATTTGGAACGAGGCGATCGATGTAGTAGCCATCGGGTACAGCTAGGGGCGACATCTGGTTGGGGGTAGAAGCGGGATCTGCAATCCATTGCGCAAGAGGACCTCCCGAGACATAAGATGTGTTGGTACGTAGAACGTTGGCCCAACGAGCATGAATCGAGCCAACAAAACGAGAAGTACCAGAAGGCAGGTGAGCCATGTATGATCTGACAAACGCATACACCAGCTGAGTGTCCATTGGGCTCCCCTCGCCTTCGGCCTGTTCGCTGGAGCAGTAAATCCGTCCCTGGTCACTGCTATCCTTTCCCCCGGTCATGTGTGTCAGCACGATGAAAAATGGGCGACCGCCATCCGCCTGTTGTTTGGCTATCTGGATAGTTTGCTGAGGAGAAAAAGACGTATAGATCTCGGTTACCTCGCCAACAGCAGAGAGCGATCCCAACACGGGTAGTGCAGAGGGTAAATGAGCACTTAGAAGCACAACGAGATCGTCGATCTGGCCCAGGGGATAGGGATGTGCCATGGTGGCTGAACGTGGAGGCGCTGACAGCTACGGATGCGTACCAATATTATCACTTATTTAGCGTTGACTCGGGGAGATGCCGCGTGGCTGATTAGTCTAACTCAGATCAACAACCAGCTAATTGAGGATTTGATAATCTTCTAAGTGCCAAACGAAGCCAGAGGGATCAGAAACGTAGACAGTTTCAGCTCCGTATATAATCTGCCTCCGCTTTCATCTTCACCCCACCAACCACCACCCCAATCCTCACCTCAACTCGTTACCATGCCATCTTCTAGCTCTGCTGCCGCGTCCTCGAGCGCTACTCCGGGAGTGCCCAAGGTCGAGCAAATCCTACACGTGCGCGCCAAATCTATCCTGTCTTGTACTTTCGGCCGTTCTGCTGCATCAAGTCGTACGGGTATTGCTCCTCCCCCTTCGTATCAGACTGTTACTGTCGACGGGGTCACTGCACTTTTGCATCTCAACTCTCGCGATGGCACTGTGCGCACCATTGGTAGTGTGAATTGGCTCGACACACCCACCGAGGATACTCCTATAGATGCCTCGGGCAAGGATAAGGACAAGACCCCCAAACGTGTCGCTCAGATCACTGTCGGCGAGAGTACCAACGAGTTGTCAGACGTCATGCGTCACAAAAGCAAGGGTGTCGGTAGAGAGCTTATGATGAGGTATGTATCTACACACCCGGCTCTTCTATCCACCGACTAATCAGTTGCTAATCGTTCGTACACTAGATCTGACACGCGCGCTATCTATCTTCCTGGAGCTCAAGAAGCCCCACCTCTGCATTTCCAGCGTGTTGCGATCCCTTCGAGTGGTTTCCCGTATACGGTCTACACCATCGCCGACATGTCTCTTCCTCCTGGCCCGACACGTGCACATATTTGTGTCGGCCAACTTACAGTCAAGCGTAGCTCAAAATCACAGGCGTCATTGTCCCCGACAGGAAATCTCCCCTCGATCCTGCCCTTCTTTGGCGCTAGCCGTCAATCAAAAGTTACCTCTACGCCTGCGCCCGACTCCGACGAATCAGGAAGGTCCACCCGCGGCGTTGTCGTCCGTCTAGAACTTCGCACGCGAGACAAGGCTCTTATCGACAGGATTGTCTTTAGCTCGCTGTTGATGGTAGCTGGCAAGCACCCGATCGAAGCCGACTCGCGTGTTGAACTTGATCGTCCGACCGAAACCGAATGGGATGCTCCGCCTGCCCTCTCGACGCTGGCCACGCCTCATCTCACACCCAATCATTCGGATGAAAACTTGCCCATGGGCAATCCCGTCCCTCCTGCTTACCAGGGCGATCATTCATCTCAAAGGCACCTCTTGGCTGCGGACAGCGCTCAAGATTTAGTTGGCTCTGATCCGTTTGGGGGAGTAGGGCCGAGCACAAGCAGCATCGGGATGGCTTCGCACGCCATGAGCGTGCATTCGAGCGCTGGCAGCGCTCAATCTATCGCCAGTGCTGCTTAATTTTCTCGTGATGCCAAGTTTCAATCACATCACGTTTCACGCTATGTCTGTAATATTGTTTCGTGTACATTTCATTTGGACCAACATCTTTCCAATTCCTTCTCTGTTCATCTCCTATCTGTGTCTGTTAATGTGTTGTACCTATCTCGGAGTAATTCATCCCTATATCTGCGTATCTTGTACCCCCCCCCCCCCTTAAAAACCTCAAGATTTTCTACCCTGATACTAACGTAGGTTGATATAACTAAGACACATAATTTACCGGCGTTTTACGTCTGCCATCTAGCAGGGTTAGATCCCGCGCTCGAATCCCGTCGGTTGTCGGCGGCCGCGGCATATACTCTGTACAACCCTGGATTGAATCTTTCCTATTGCGATCGACATAGATCGGCGCGAGGCCGACAGTTGGCTTCTAGCCGTAGATCGACGCGGTGATAACGGTGGACGCCCCAGGAACATTCCTAACCGTCGTGCCTATCCATTCAACCACGTTCGTGTGGAGTGGCGATTTCTATACATTTTGTACTCTAATGTGTCAAGGGATGTTCAAGATATAATACAGTTATGCGCGTGCATCACGCCCTTCCAATCTCTGTCAAAATCTCCTTTCTCCTCAGCTCTCCCACCTCCTTGAACCCTGCACTGGCCATCTCGAATGAGCCTGTTCCAGCGGACAGGGCTCTCAATCGATTCGAATAATCCAACATCCGGCTTAGCGGCGCGACTGCATGTACAGTTCTCTTCACACCCGCACCGTCCACGCTCGCCTTACTCGCGGACACACCCGATGCAGGACTGACAAACACAGGGGGGATATACACTTCCGATGCGTCAAACGCGCCGGTCTCATTCCCATCAGCCGTTGTGTCGAGTCCGAGGTCCGCAATTTCCCCGCCGCATTCAGTCAAGTCTTTGACAACCTTCCCGACCGATTCTTCACCTACACGCACGCGTACGCTTACAAACGGTTCCATCACGGCTCCAGGGCCAGCTTCTTGGAATGCAATGCGTAGGGCGTGCGAGGCTGCACCAGCTGCCAGAGGATTGGTGACACTTGTCGGAGGGGCTTCGAGGATAGTGACATGTGTTCGGACGAACGCAAGGGATGTATGCGGGGATGCTGAGAGTGTCGTTTGTATACCAAGGAGCACCGGGTCGATTGGTGCAATACTAGTTTCGGACGACGTGGCTGGGGCTTGCACAGGAATACCAGTAACAGAGCAGACTATGTTTCCACCCCATGACGGATCGCCTTCGCCTTCATCTTCGTTCAAGGTACGGACGGCAAGTCGGACGCGTGCAGACACCTTTGCACCACCCACATCTCTCTCCAATACCTCATCTACCTCTAGACCCTCATGTATGAATCCTTCCCGATAGGTAACCCTGCGTTTCCCAAACGACGCACGCACTCCCCATTCTTCACGCAATCGACCCTCCGCAATCTCTAAATGCAATGCCCCTAGCGCATGAATGAGCGTCTGGCCCTCGGTCGTGTCTTCTGTGATCCGCAATGAAGGGTCTGTGCGTGTAAGTGCAAGCAGCGCGTCGGTGACAGGTTGTATATCGGCGTGAGCTTGGGGAATGACTGATGCGGAGATAACGGCCGGCGGAGGAACGATAGACCTGAGGGCTAGAGTGTTCGGCTGGGCAGATGAAGGTATAGCTGCTTTGCCTTTTCCTGGTTTCTGTTGATGGCGATGGGATTGGTGGTCTAGAGTAGCTGCTACTAGTGTATCACCCGTACGGGTGTGCTTGAGTCCCAGAATAACGCCAACGGAACCAAAGGGTAGCGAGTCGACTTCACGGGGCTCATCCGCATATAGCAGGAGAATTTTGGAAACACGTTCCTTTTCGCGGGTAGCAGTATTCACGAGCGTAATGTTTCGCGTAAGGCAGCCTAAAAGTAGGGTCACGATATGATCCAAGTAGGAAAAAAAAAAGACTGTACCAGAATAAACTCGAACAAATGTCATCCAACCCTTGCGTTTATCCCATGCGACCTTCAAAGCAAGCATCTGAACCTCTGCGCCTGATGTCACGGCACCTTCCAGGCGAACATCCTGAGGGCTAGCCAACAATTCACCAACGTAATCCATGAGCAGTTCTGTACCAATATGCTTTGCCGCCGCACCACAAAAGACGGGTAGGATCTCTCGTCGAGCAACCAACGAACGAAGAGCAGAAATGATTTGCGGGCTATTGACAGACAAGTAAGGCGAGACATCAGGAGGAGATTCAAGCAAAGCCGACTCTAGGTCTGGAGAACGAAGCGACAGACTATCCACAAGAGCTTCTCGGGCAGGTAGTAGCAGAGGTTTTAGTGGATGTTCAGAGGGGATCAGAGAATGCTCAGAAAGTGCCGACTCGGTGGTTGGCAGAGGTATTCGTTCAGGTTTAGTGCTCGAATCAGAATCGACAGGCCAGCGCCAGACCTCCCATTTAACTAGGTCAACCAAGCCTTCGATCCCAGGTTCACCACGGGCATATTGACCAGGATCAAACGACGCAACAGGTAACGTGAGTAAAGTAGGCGCAGGGTGGAGCCGATGAGCAAGGATGGAAGAAATCGACGCTGGAAGAGAAGCACCAGGTCGATCCAGTTTATTGATGAACATAAACCGAGTCGGAACTTGATGCCTGCAAGCCAAAGATAAATAAAACGTAGAGATACTAGTACAAAAACTTACCCTACCTATCCAGCTGGCTCCATACGCCTTTGGTTTGACTTTCGACTCCTTCTACAGCATCCATCAAGACAACAGCCCCATCTACCACACGACTCGCACTCTCTACCTCCATACCGAAATCAGCATGGCCTGGGGTATCAATGAGGTTGAACGTCCATTTTTTCCAAGTGACGGGGATGCTCGCAGACTGAATGGTAATGCCGCGTTCTCGCTCGGCTGGGAGAAAGTCTGTGGTGGTGCTGCCCGTATCAACAGTGCCAGCCTCTGGCTTGTATGAAGAAGCTGTTAGTATCGATTCAGTAAGAGTCGTCTTTCCAGAGTCTATAAAAAATTCAGTTTTCATTTGCTGAGCCAACAAGATAAAACTAACCTATATGAGCTAATAAAGCTATATTTCTGACATTTTCCGAGTCCGCCGAAAGAGTGGTTGGTCCTGGGACAGTTGAAGAGAAGCGAGTGGTACTTGTAGGTTCATGAGGACGCAATGCACGAAAAGCAATGCGCCTGCCCAGCCGTAGCATGGCAGAAGCACCTGGATGAAGTTGGATGAAGAATTCTAGTTGCCACCGTATTTAAGCGCCAGCCTAATCACGTGTAAATACCCCTCTCCCAAGTAGAATGAGTGGAGAAGGTCTTAAACAGTTCTTAAACTTGAGCACTGTTCAGACAAGCACAGAGACACATAATAAATGATAAATTTGCTCTCAGAGCATACTAAGTACAAAAATGATACAGAGACAACGAAAAGCGTTTCAGACTATTTTTTTCAGACACAATCGAATACATGCAGGTCAGAGCAACAACAAGTACAATAGCACGAACGAAAGGGCGATATACATGATACAGACAAGGAGAAGGGAGAGAGACATCGTCACCAGGACTCAAAGAAACTGACTTTAAGAACCATTGATTGGAAGTGCCTAAAAGAGGCAAGTGGAAGAGCGGTGGCGACCGCGGCTGCTCGTCATCGGTTTCGAGCCAGCATATCCAGGAACTTGTTGCATGTACTGTCATAAACTATTAGAGGCAGAATATTACTGATCTACGGCTACTCACCTTTTTGCGCTGCGCCTGCTCCCACTGGACATATTCAGCATGTTGATACACTCTCGTGTATTTCGCATCAGAAGCCGCACGGTCGCGACGGCGTTTCTCCTCACGGGCGAGAGAACGGTGCCACTTGCACCAATGACCATACCTGCACGATATCATTTAGTATTCATTCAGCTAGGTTAAACGACAATACGCACCAGTATTCAATGTCTTGGGTGTCGACATATCCCCAGTACATAGCTAGAAACGCAGCATCGGACTAGACCAAGACAGGGGTCAGCAGCGAACACACATAGTAAGAAGCATGACCCACGGTAGACGGTTCTCCAGCGGTCGGAGGCCACACAGCAGACGCGTCCGGACGATCCATACGACTCTGCTCCATAGCATATTCCATTCCGTACCAATCGTCTTCATTCTCTGGAACCATATCTTCAGGCTGAAATCTCACATATCAGCGACTGAAATACATGCAACCAACCTAATTCATACTCACAGACGGAGCAACGCGCTGCTTTCCTTTCCGAATCTCCTCGCGTTCCAAAGACTCCTGACTCTGCGTACGATAGAGCGACGCATACTCGTCGGTATGAAGGCTACTGATCGTCGTAGAAGGAGACAACGGTGGAGTCGACATGACTACGTCATATATGTCCCCAGCGCCAGAAAGTGTGCCGCTGCGAGCGGGGGCGATCCCATATGTGTCGTCCCCCTGATAGACGCCTTGGTTAAGTTTAGGGGTAAGACCGCTGTACGCGTCTTCGGCGATAGCCTGGAGACTATGTCCATCAAACTGTCCATCTTGCTCGATAATGTCGTCATAGTCGAAGAAACCAGTGTCAGCGACACCAAAAGACTGGACAAATTGGTCGTAGTAGCCCGACATTTTGAAAGTAAAAGGTTTAAACAGAAATGATACCGTGCGAATCAAATGACTCGCGTTGTATATCGAGTTGTGAGGGAGAATGAGTTGTAGTCAGGTAAAGGGGGTGGTGGTCGAGTTTTATGTGGCGATTTTCGGGGAGGTGGAGCGCCCGTCTCGAAAGACCTCGGGACAAACAGACCCAATCTATCGCCGCACGAAGCTTCTTGACTCTATTTGTACACTCTCCTGGCCAACACCATTGAAAAGGGGTGGTCACATTAATAGTACAGACATTGCGTATCAATAGATAAAAGAAAACCCAACACAAAGATCACTCTCGGGCTTTCATAAACGCCTCGAGCTCCGCATCCAAATCATCCTGCGTACGCTTGGGCCTCTCGTTACTCGACCGATCGGCTTTTCGTTCGTCCCTACGTCCGCCGTCACCCCTCCCACCTCGTTTACGAGGAAGCGGAGCGATTTGCCTATCCTTCTTTGGACCCAAACGCCGGTCCAGTCTAGACGTCTCAACCTCTGGAACATCCTCCCCGCTCTCCTTTCGCTTCACCAAATCGTCCAACTCGGCATCCAAAGCCCGCGCACGCTTCTTCTCCCAATCATCCTCCTCACCCGTCTCCCTCTTCCGCCTCATCTCGTCCAACTCGGCATCAAGATCCATATCCTCTCCCTCTCCCCTACGAGACCGCTTCCCCCGTCTCTCCTGCTGCTTCTGATACCACTCACTCCGTTTCCTCGCATCCCTTAGTTTACGATCCCCGAACCGCGCCGAACGTACGCGCATAATTCCAGAAAGCGCTGTTCCCTGGCTAAGGTTGTGATCGAGCTGAGCTTCGGGCGGCCAGAGCTTCTTCGGCACTGGATGCGCAAGTACAAGCGTTTCGGCTTGTTCAGTGGATTCTTTGGCAAGCGCAGCGAGCGAAGCTTGTGCTTCCTTGGGAGATTCGAATATGATCACTGTTGTACGGTCGTCGACCCATTCTAAACCTATAACACACTAATTAAGCGACGTTTGAAGCTAGAATGAAACGACAAACGTACTCGTCGGCGGTTTGTCGCAGTACGTGGCAACGTATTCGAATATTTTCTCCGTTCCGAGTTTTGAAATGGGCTAAAACTAGGGTGAGACAGGTTTATTGAACAAGCGTGATAGAACCTACCTCGCCATGTAATAATAACGCATCTGGCCGTTGCTTGTCGTCTGACAGCGCACGTTAACAAAAGCTAGGGACTGACGACAAGGTACTCACCCTCGGGATCAACGTGTTCATCAGCCTCTTCAACTGTATCAAGCTGTCGTTTTCGTTTCTACGTAACACAGTCAGCCCTAAATGAAAATAGAGTCACTAGCCTATACCCACCCTGCCTAATTTCTCTTCTAGAAGTGGTGCATGGTCCTCTAGCAAATATATTTTCTTCAAAGTTGAAGGTGCTTTCTCTCCGTCACCGTACAGCGCCTCTGCAAGTTCCTCTGTTTCGTTGGTCTCGGCTTTGTCGTCAGGCTGGTCGTAAGGAAAGACAAAGTCCAGAGTCGTCTCTTTAGACGATTCAAGCAAGTCTGCGTACATAGGCATAACAAGAGCCCAAGCTAGAGGTGGTCGCTCACAACAGGTTTCACCAACACAAGCGCCGGAATCGGACCCCACACTCATCAACCTTGCATGTCAACACGGACCAACAGGAATGCACAACAACACAAAATGTCAATGAGCTGCAAATCCTATAAACAAGTCCGTTGGTACACAGCGCAGGCGGAGACGGTCACGGTATACATTTTTACTGAGACAGTGGGATGGGATGGATGGGCAGACGCGACAAAAAAGAGACAAAAAAAAAGGTAATGACATATACACATGAAGCGAAATGCGATCAGGCATACATGATCTAGCACGTCGAGTACGCATGCATGTGTCTCAGACAAAATGGGTCGCAGGTGGGCTTGATAGAGGATTGCACTGGTTGAAACAAATATATGGAAGAAATGCCGTTTTCGCAGATGGGCAGGAAAGGCTGGCGATCATACGCAATAGGGAAACGGACGTCCAAGAGAATCGACATGAAAAACGGACCAAAATGATGCTTAGAGGCTTGGTAATTGAAGGCATAGAGTCAATCTAGGCCAATGTACAGGGACCACACGGCCCTGCCGACCACTTATTCTCCCCACTGCTCGAAGCCACGACCGACGGCGATCGCAACGGAATTCATGCCAAAGGCATAGCTGGAAGATCCCTTCATCGAAGTAAATGCGTCGTCCTCGAACGACGGCAACGCAATGATCCGACCCGAGTTTGCGAGGGCCCGAGGCACGCTAGCCTCTCTGGGATGGAGGCTGGACGGCTTGGCGAGCCCGTACGACCTGAGACCGGGGTGGGCGGGGGCGAGCGCCGAGACGCGCGGGTGGGCGGCACGCGCCGGCAGCGAAGCGCGCTTGTCTCCTACCTCGGGAAGCGGGGCAAAGTGAACCGCGCGGGACGGAGAGAGCAAAGACGTCGGCCGGCGGGATGGAACGCTCAGAGTTGATTCCTGCGCATCCGACCCTGGCAGGGGTGTGCGCCTCGGAGCTGACCCCGGGGCGAACCCTGCGGGATGCGACACCGACACGCTGATGCTCTGCGCTCGGCGATGGGTCCGTGCGCCGGCTTTGGTGCTCCGAGGCTGGCCGCTCAAGCTCCCAAACGTCATCGGCGGCGTCGGAGCGACTGGGCTGCGTCCGGCAACAGCATCGGCAAAGCTCCGGTTGGGCTGGGTCGCAGAGGGAGAAAGGATCGTCGGGAGCACGATCCTCGGCGCATTGGCAAACGTAAGCGGGGCGGGTCTGGGCTGGCGAGCTTCGGCAGGCTTGTTGAGCGACAGCTCCGACATCGCCTTGATGGCTGGCACATGCAGCTCGAGCTTATCCGATCCGTCTTCGTCTTCCTGTTCCTCCATAATCGTGCACCGGCCCCTAAACGACGCCGGCGGCGGCTGCAGCTTGAACGTCGGCGCCAGCGCAACTCGGCGGGGGCGCACCGCAACAGGCGGCGGGAGCGCGAGATAAGGCACAGACTGCGAGGACTTTATGGACATGGATGCGTCGAGATTCGGCAGCGGGGAAGGCAGCGAAAAGGGGGTCGTGGGCGTCGTCGGACTGAAAGCGCAGATCGTTGGCTCAAACTACGTCACACGAGCAGATCAGCAGCACTCACATGGAAGAGGCAGTCGTCGAGGGCGATGACATGGCTACAGGGGCTATCTCGAAAGTTTTCGGACGGGCTGCAGCTCTGCTGGAGACGCGAGAATGAACGGGCGGGACTGTACAAGAGAGTGTGGGGTGCTTGCGAGCGACAGTGCCGTCAAGGGAGACGGCGGCGAGGAGGGGGAATAGGCAGATACACTCAAATGTCCGCGTGAAGAAGTACCTCTCCAAGCGCTGATCAGAACCGAATGAACTCTTTGCCACTGTTATGCCACATGCCACACGTCCCCCAACATATTGAATTCACTTCGAAATTTGAGTTCCTGACACACCCCACGTGGTGTGATCCTCAACTTGCCAAAACCGGACAACTCAAATTGCCTGCATATATTGTCGTGTTTTTCCGCTCAGGAGGTCTAGTCCAGCGCCCCTATTAACCCCTCACAGCATGTTTGTTCAACTTGCTTTTCAGCCACCCCACCACCACATCCATTCATGCGTCCGTTCGCCCCTCTCATTCTTCTCGGGCTCTCGGCATCTCCTTCATTCAGCCGACCCCTGGGCCAACTGGACGACGAACCCATCCCCATCCTAGTCCTTCCACCCAGCGCACTTAAACACGCGACCGTAGACAGGGTCCCTCAGCCCTCCGAGGGCTTAATTATCCCCCTGTTGAGCCCAGCATCGGAGTCCCCGACGCTACTGGCGACCACGCTAACTGTATCGGGTTCAGCGGCGACCGAGACGATTCATGTGGTCGAAACTAGGACCATCACGGTCGTCGTCCAAGCCACGCAAACCATAGCTCCTTCTCCTCCGCCGCCGCCTGCGCCCCATGATGACGAGACCAAACCCATCATGGCGACCTACTTTCCCGATTGGACAGGGGACGAATTTCCACCCGAAAAAGTCGATTTCAACCGATTCGCATGGATCGACTTTGGTAAATCCCCACAACCTCACCCGAGATGAGACGAAACTAACGGCGCCCGTACCAATAGCATTCGCCGTACCCGACGCGAACCGTCAACTGACATTTACATCGGACGATTCAGAAGACTTGCTCAAAAGGCTCGTGTCTGCCGCGCATGCACATGGAAGTAGAGTCAAGCTCAGCGTCGGCGGTTGGACCGGGAGCGCGTAAGTCGGCTTTGCGGTTTCAGGGGGAGCTTGACAAAATAAGTATTACGATATACATAGGTACTTTTCAGACGCCGTGTCAAACGACTCGAATAGGCACGAATTTGCCAAGAACATCGTCGCGATGTATCACAAATTCAATCTGGACGGAATAGACATGTACGCCCTGCCCCTATATTCGCCCCAACATTAGCTCCACCTGACACAATTCATTTCATCATCTAGCGACTGGGAATACCCAGGCACACAAGGAGCAGGTTCCAACCACGTCTCATCACAAGACACTCCCCATTTTCTATCCTTTCTCCAACTGCTCCGTGCCCAACTCCCACCAAGTGCCAAAATAACCGCCGCAACTCAGGTCACACCATTCATCGGACCCGACGGCGAACCGATGAAAGACATTTCGGCGTTTGCAAAAGTGCTCGACTGGATCTTGATCATGAACTACGACGTGTGGGGAGGTGAGTCTTGATCTCGGCGGATGTTTGATGAGATTAAATGACTGGCGTGAAGCTTCGTCGACGCCTGGTCCGAATGCACCACTTCGAAATGGATGTCATAATTCGACGCAACCGGATGCGAGCGCGAGTGCGTCTGTTGCTGCGTGGACTAAAGCCGGGCTTCCTGCGAACCAAATAACACTTGGTCTTCCTTCGTATGGATACGTCCAGAGTTCGAGCGCTAGTCGGCTAGTCCAGCGACGAGGAGGAACGCTTTGGCCGAGAGAAGAAGACGATGATGAAGAAGCCGAAGCAGCCAATACCGGAACTGGAAGCGGGACAGTGCGCGTCAAAGGCGAAGGCGAGGGAGACGACAGCGGTCAAGTCCAATTCAAGCAACTCGTCTCCGAGGGCGCTCTCAAGCTTGATGATGATGGCGACTTTGTCGGCGCAGGCGGGTTTAACCGAATGTGGGATGTATGCTCTAGCACGGTAAATGCCTAGTTCTA
Source organism: Ceratobasidium papillatum (assembly GCA_037042815.1). Taxonomy (NCBI): domain Eukaryota; kingdom Fungi; phylum Basidiomycota; class Agaricomycetes; order Cantharellales; family Ceratobasidiaceae; genus Ceratobasidium; species Ceratobasidium papillatum. Next base: position 34,998 of record JAYRCO010000018.1, on the reverse strand, counting down.
CTTTATTCAGCATCAGAAACTGATTAAAAGTCATGTGTATAGCCGTACCTGGTATCCAAGGCCATGCATCAAGTCATTACTTACGACGATCCTCAATCACTCGGGATGAAGGCTGCATTTGCAAAGGGTGCGGGATTGAGGGGTGTCAATATGTTCGATGTACATGGAGATATGGAAAATTGGACGCTCACGGACGCTATTCGCGCTGGGCTTGGGTTGGATTAGGATAACGGACCTTGACATTTTGACAGTGACATTGTATTCGTAGCACGACCGTTGTATCTCTATCATTTTCATCTGGGAAGTGCCCAACGTGAAGTAGCATTAACAATATTCAAAAGAACACATACAAATCAAAGCTTAGTCGACATCCATCTCCTCATCAGCCCTCTTCGCCTTGGCTTCTTTCCTTAACCTCTTTCGTTCCTTTCTAGCCACTTCGTCCTCATCCAGAGTTTCAGCCTCGGCTCTCTTTTTCCTCTTGGCCTTTTCTTGTACTGTCGCCTCTTTTTCTTCAGCGGGAGCGACATACACCTCTTCTCGCTCCCGTTTGCGCTCTGCAGTCGTCTCGGCCTGCTTTGCCTTGCGTTTCGCCTCTTCCCTAGCCTCTTTATCTTTGGCCTTGAGGAAGTACTCGCCAGATTCAAGCTCGAGGTCCACTTTGCGAGGGGTTTGTGCTGGAGGGAACGGAGTGTAAACCTTCTTCTTGGGTTTCTCTTTTTTGGCTGGTGGGGGTGGCGCGCTCGAATCCTCAGGAGCCTCGCCACTCCCGAGAGGAGTAGCGTTGGCGTCTGTGCCGCCAAGCTTCTCTCGCTTCTTGGCACTCTTTTGAGCACTTGTAAGGTGGCGCTTGCGAAACTGGGGAAGGAACCGATCCCAGGACTCGGTCGCTAATTTGGGATCCTTTGCGAGCTCTCTGCGAACCATGAGTTCCTACGTTGTGGGTCAATCAATACGATAAGGCTTGGCCTCATACGAGCAAACTCACCTTGATACGGTATATTGGGTGGATGTTCTTCATACAGTCGATGACGATGCGCCGAACTTCTTTGAGGGCTTTGTAAGGACCCATGACGCTGACCGTGTTCCCCTGTACGAGGACATAACAACCCGTGAGGAGCTCAATGGCCTAAATCACTACGTCAGAAGGGGGATCCGCGCTCCACGTTTTTGTGGAGGGGGCGTACCTTGAGCGTGCTCCCATCCGGCCCGATGATGCGTTGTCGGCGCTTGACGAACCGTTCTTTGTTCCGGACGAGTCCACCGATTTTTATAATGTCGCATGCGACTGCGTCGTCGAGGATTTTGATTGCTTGGCCGATGGCGGTTCCTCGGGCGAGAAGTTTTATGAGGTCTCGGGCTTTGAAGATGATGTATGGGTCCCAGGTTTTGCGAGTCGTTCGGACGGACATGGAACCGTGGATGAGATCGAGTGTGCATGCTACGCCCTGTTGAAAAGTTTAATGAGATCAGGAATGTAATTTCGGGAGAACATGAAGACTCGCATGGTGTTGCAGAGCTGTCGTCACGGCGCTCCAAACCTCTCGCAAATATTTTTCGCGATATTTTGGGAAGAGAGTGGCGAATGAGGACTCTTGAGTGAACGCTCCAGCAGCGTTATCTTCAGGCTTGAATTCGTCAATCTTCCACTAGAGCAGCAGGTCAGTCAAGGGGACCTAAACCAAAGAATATACTTGCACTAGAGAGGTGTTAGTCTGAGTGGGAGGCGGGCGGCAGTAAAACTTACTGGTCAATATCATCGGTGTCCCAGGCTGGAATAACAGAGTCAGCCCAGTCCAGAAATAATTCGCATGACACTCACGCTTCTCCTTGCGATGACGCTTGTTCTTGTTCACCGGGACCGGTGTGTCGCTGGTCGAGGCCATGACGGACGCTGCTCTGGAAACTGCGGTGGCTGTGCTAGGTGTACCGCTTAGTCACAAGACCCGGGTGGGGCCGGCCCCACGTCATTTACTCCTATTTTGTGAATTATCTATCTCGATACTTTGTTTTCTCGGTACAGTGTCGGTACATAGGCCTGTCGTGTCTGGAAATTTGTTAGAAGCGCTTGACGCTGCCCTTGTCTTCCTGGAGCATCTGGATTCTATGCGATTACATCTGTGTGGCTCCTATGAAATCCGTGATGAGTCGCGCTCGTGACGTCAGGTTACGATCTGGCGATGACGCACTAGCGCTTGTGGTGGATTTGGTTTAAAAGCCCAGCCCGGCCATCAGTGTACGCAACTTTCCTGTGATCGCGGCCCTCGACTCTGCATACAACCACTATGCCCACCGGTGCAGTTATGGACGCTTTCAAGAGTAAGTGACCTCAATCTATGTTATTCCTTTTACTTATGCTCTACTTGCAGACCTTATCCGACACGGTAAACATGCTCGTGCCCCCGCTGCACAGGCTGCTTCACCCGTAGTCACCGAGCACCAGGCCTCTCAACGTCGATATGATGACGGCAGCACTTCATCCCGAACTTCGGCCGCCTCTACCAGGGACAAGGAACGAGCAGAACGAGCCGAGCGCGAACGTGAACGACAAAGCGCACAAGAAAAGGCCCAAGTTCAAATGCCCTCTCGCCACGACTCGTTTCCCCCGGCCCAAGAGGGCAGGTATGCCCGCGAGGCCGAGATGATTGTTGCTGAGGAGCGTGAGGCTGCTGCCAAGATGCCCCAGTTCCCGACACTCGACAGGTTCAAGATGATTGAGAAGATGGGAGAGTGAGTCGGTCTACTTGCGTTTATAGGGCCTATCTGATTATGTCTGTAGTGGCGCATTCTCCAACGTCTACAAAGCTGTGGACCTTCAGACCGGCAAGAAAGTCGCTGGTTTGTATTCATCATGCTCGTTACTCGATGTGTTATTAACATCCTCCCGCAGTCAAGGTCGTCCGAAAGTTTGAAATGAGCTCAACGCAGGTTAGTTTTATTTCATTCGTGGCCCGTTTCTTCCGTTCCCTACAATCCCTAAGCTAACTATATCACCTTCCACTACCTGCCCCGTTGACGCGCATGGTTTGCCTAACATAGGACGGAAATAAACATCTCAACGAAAAATTCAAGAAAAAGGGCCAGCGCGTCACGGAGGTACGGCATTCTCCATCATACATGCTCTCATTCCATGCCGTTCCGATGCCGAAACTAACTGGATGAAATTACAGCGTGCCAACATTCTCAAGGAGGTTTCTATCATGCGTGGAACAAACCACCAGTCTGTCGTCAAGCTATTATCCTTCACCGAGTCCGATGAACATTACTTCCTCGTTCTTGAATGTAAGTTTCCCCGAGCCCTAACGCGCCACGATTTGCTGACCACTCGCAATCTGATTTACAGTGATGGGTGGAGGAGAACTCTTCCATCAAATGTAAGATGTCATCGCTCATTTAGGCGCTGATGTGGAGACTGACGTCGTTTGTATTAGTGTCAAGCTCACCTACTTCAGCGAACCTCTTGCCCGACATGTTATACTCCAAGTCGCCCACGGCATTCGTTATCTCCACGAGGAGCGCGGCGTTGTCCATCGTGACATCAAGCCCGAAAACTTGCTCTTTGAACGTATCCCCATTGTCCCCAGCAAAAACCCAATATCGCGTCAGTACGACGAGGAAAAGGAGGACGAGGGAGAGTTTATTCCTGGCGTCGGAGGAGGAGGAATCGGGCGTGTGAAGATTGCGGACTTTGGTCTGAGCAAGATTGTTTGGGACGAGCAGACGATGACGCCATGCGGCACTGTCGGATACACGGCACCCGAAATCGTCAAGGACGAGCGTTACAGCAAGAGTGTGGACATGTGGGCACTTGGATGCGTTCTCTATACCCTTCTTTGCGGCTTCCCTCCATTCTACGACGAGAGTATCAACGTCTTGACCGAAAAGGTTGCTCGTGGATATTATACCTTTTTGAGCCCTTGGTGGGATGACATTTCCGCGACTTGTAAGTCTATTGGGACTTTTTTCGCCCCGCATTTACTAACGAGATTCTTCAGCCAAGGACTTGATTAGCCATCTGCTCTGCGTCGATCCGACTCAGCGATACACAATCGATGAGTTCCTCGCTCATCCTTGGTGCCATGTAAGTCCAACTCGCACAAATCCCTCACGCTCCACTCATCCGTCATTTCAGGAAACCGCCGCACCACTCCCTGCTCCAACACCCGCCGCAGTCAACCGCGGCATGCCAATGGACTCTCCTCTCCTGGCTTCTGTCCGCGGTGGAGCCCGAGATGGTCGATCACCAGGTCTCGCTACCCTCAAGGAGGCGTTTGACGTCACCTACGCCGTGCACCGTGCGGAGGAAGAGGGCGCCCGACGAAAGCGCGGTGGTGCGAACGGATTCTTGCACAACCTCAACGAAGAAGACGAGGACGAAGACGACACGGAGGTCATCACCCGCAAATACGGCGCTGAAGTCGGTCGTGCTGTTGACGATCAGCGACGACAGCAAAAATCCGAGGCTGCGCAACAGCAGCAACAACAGCCTCAGCAATCTCAGCAGCAGCAGTACTCGGGCGCAGGTGGTGCGGATCGCCGTATGGCCGAGTCGCAGTTGTACCAAGGCGGTCGAGCTGGTCCGCGTGATCAAGGATCGACCAAGCGACGCACGGGAGGAGGCGCGTTTGATCTTGATATGAACAACGCGACACTGCTCGGGCGGAGGCACAAGCGTCAGGTTGAGCCGAGTCCGTTGGGCAGGTTTGTGCCGCAACAGCAGGGAGATGTGTTGGATGTGCCAGGGAGCCCGATGCGTATTGACTAAGTGTGTTTGTTAGAGAGAATGTGTGTGCAGTGTTTGGTTTTTGTCTTTTTTATATTCCCCATCCCCCTGATCTCAATCCACCGCTTCTCGTGATTTGTTGTGCCATAGTATTGTCGTTTTGTGGACTCTATATATACGTTTAACTGAACTAAATGTACATCATTTGGAACCTAAACTCCGAGAGCAAATGGACGAGAAAGCCTTGCAACATAGGCTCGCAGAAGAGAAGAGTCACCGTGATTGGGAGGTACGTCACCGAAAATGATCAAACTCAAACTTTCAAGTAAACACTAGACTTTGTCTTCGTAATGTGTGTTAACCAAGGGAAGTGGAGACGTCAAGAACCAGAGACCATGAGAGGAACGAAAAGAACAGTAGCCCGAAAATACACGATACAGCGAAAGATTTAGGAGATACAGACGAATAGCCAAGCAGGACAGAAAGAGAGCAAGGAACAACGTACGGTATCGGGACGAGAGAGGCAAATCGCAATAGCCGAGCAACCCAAGAAATAAAACAATATTGATAAGTTGAAACTAGACACAACACACCTCTATGTAAACCAGCATAAATAATAAATAGCGACTCGACCTTTCGTATACATGTTGCATAGACAAGAGACTTCTGACAGATAACGTGTTTGTCCAAAGCGAATACAATAAGTCGGAAATATACGATATGTGGGCGGGCGGGATCTAGGCGGACAAGACACGGGTGTTAGGCCAAGACAGATGGGGGATAAGGACAAGTACTCACCTATTCTTCCTACAATATCCTTCTTGTCCTATCCTATCCAACCCTGTCCTATCCAACCATACCCAAACCCAATAAAAACCCGAACCCAGTTCCTACAGCCCCAGGCGTTGAACGAGCCCACGGTCGCCCGTCTGGCCGTTTTGTCCCGCTGACGCCGAGCCACGGATGGGTAGCCCGCCACCACTTGCGTTTCTGTTCTGTCCACCACCACCGCCGGCACCACCTCTCCCAGTACCGTTCCCATTGCGGCCCCGATCATTTCCGTTTCGGCCGCCACCGCCTCCTCCTCCTCCGCCACCGTCACTTCCATTTCGTCCTCCACCCCCATCTTGTTTCCGCCCAGGCCCACCCTCAGACGTCGTTGCGTTGGCCCCAGCCAAACGCGGTTTCTTGTACGAGCGCGGCCCGGTTGGAGGATTCCCGCCTGCTCGGTCCCGATCTCGATCCCTATCGCGCTCCCAGTCTCTATCTCTCTCGCGGTCTCTCGAGCGATCACGGTCCCTTTCTCGTGAACGTTCGCGCGGCCTGCTTTGTGCGGGGCCCGAGCGCCGGGCAGGCGAGGCCGACCGACGTTGATCTGGGGTGGAGGACCGGCGGGATTCTTGTTGTTGGACAGCGTTGATGGATTTGACTGATGGGCGAGGTTGTTCGACTTTAGACCTATGTGTCGCGCAAATGTTAGTTTCAAAGCCAAAGGGCAGAGCATGTGTTCTCGTACGTGAGGTCTGATATCTTTGCTTCGGCGTCTGGCGCACAACATAGTGTGAGCGAAAACCGACGCAAAAAAGGCAGTGTTGTACATACCTGCGAGTGAAGCCTCTAAACGGTTGACAACTTTGCGCAACCCAACGACTTCTTCCCGAGCGCGGGCCGACTCGCTCGCACGAAGAAGCTCGTACAGCTCGTCATTTTCAGTCTGGAGCAGCTTTAGCCGCTGGATGATCACGGTGTCAAGCGGCGCTGACGTGCTTGTTGAGGGCCCATGCGCGACGAGCGGAGCGAGTAAAGCAAGTATAGGCGGAGGTATGGATATAGCTGCGTCGTCTGCGGGGTCTGACGTCCCAGGTAGTTGTCGGCGGAGTGTAGATATCTCATCCTAGGCTGTGTTGGAAATAGTATCGATTGTAATAAGGTTAAACTTACTGTAAGCGAGGATATGTGCTTATCACGTTGGCGTAGAAGTGTCTCGAGCTCGAGTTCACGCTCCGACGGCAACACCGAGTCCGTGTCTGCCATGAGGGGGTCGTGGTCCTGTATAGACCGTTGGCGCTTGTTTCAACCTCTGTAATGACCGCCACTTTGGCGCCAGTCTTTGTACCACAACACCATGGCTCACGACACTCTACCTCGGGACGCACGGATTATTGCACTCTTGATTGCTGCTAATCCGTCTATCAAGGATGCTCATCCTGCCGTTTTGCACCAGCTGCTCGAGTTTTCACATAGTATGTACGACCACCTGCACTCTACTTATCAAAGCAATAACAATATCATAGGATACACATCTCAGGTTTTAAGTGACGCGTTGGTATACGCTGAGCACGCTGGGCGAGCTGGAGCAATTCAACAAGAAGATGTAGCTTTGTCTGTGCAAGCTCGCGTCGGTTGGGAGATGGGAGGTCCAGTTCCTAAAGAGGTGAGTCCAACCGTTTTGGTGGCTATGGCCTTTTTACTGACCCCATTTTCAGCATCTCTTAGCACTCGCAACCAAAACGAACGCCCAACCCCTCCCCTCCGTGTCGGATACCTACGGCGTCCGTCTTCCACCCTCAAAACAAGCCCTCACTTCAGTCGACTTTGACATTGTACCGAACAAACCTCCGCCAGGCATGAACGATCCCGAGACGTTCGAGGAAGAGTACGAAGAATGGGAAGAGGATGACACGCCTGAACTCCCGCATGCGCCTGCGCCTGACGAACTCATGGTCATGGACGATCCAGACGAGCCTATTGCTCTATTTGACGAAGCCGCCCCTATGCAAGGCGAAGACGGAGAGACAGCTCCTCAAGGAGAGGAAGAGGACAACGACGGAGACGACCTGTTTGGCGATGCGGATAACGACGACGAAGAAAACAAAATGGACCAGGACACAGCAGCGCCTGAGCCCGCCCCAGCAAACGGTTCTCCGTCTGCTGGAGGAGTCAAGCGAAAGATCGAGGAGGACGACAACTATGATTGAGCCGTATTCTGTATTTTATGTGTTGTTTTGCTATCGCTTTGTTATTAGAGGTTTGCTCTTGGATTAGGTAATGCATATGCATCTTGTGGGATAAGGTTGCTCCTTCCCACATCCACCACTGGGGCGACTGAGATGCATCCGTTTGCATCCTATGTGCTGCGTAGCTATAATCAAGCTACAGGATGGAACGAGGTCTGTGGGTGTTTTGGTCAAGTATGGGGCTCTATAAGCAAGCTGATAGCCACCAGCGGCGTAGGACAACCTATATTCGAACTTGACCAAGTCATCGAGAGGTATGGCCGTATATATACGTTCATACTCTAAAATTATATTGATGTCTCGCATGGAACAGCCATCCTGGACTTTCCAGTCCCCCAAGGTGTTCATTTCTCCATCTCCAAATCGACCAATGCGCTGTTCAATACGAGTTATACGATGAACGCGTTGCCGACGCTTAACGGTTCTATTGGATACATATTCACGTCGTGTGACTTGGACGTCAAGCGTTCGTCGAATGTACCATTCAAGGACATGGTCGAGCGGTTCAAGATACAAGATCGGCCTAGTCGACCAGTCCGAAAGGAAGAAGTGTTTCTTGGGGGACGAAATATAAGCACTCGAGGTGAGCATCTCCAGTCAAACCATCGCTTCGTTCTGTCATACTCATAGTTCACAGAATACCTTCTCTACGGACGCTACTACATTCCCACATCCCGACTTGACGCCCTCTACTCTGTCCGTCTCACGCCGACCCTGCAGGCGCTAATTGCAGCAGTATCGAACCCGCGTGCTCGACTCGCTTCAACATCCACACCACCCTCGCCTCCAGGTTCACCGGGGAACGTCCTCTTCAGTCTTCAACACGATACTGGCAGATGGTGCTCCGAGTACAGCTGGTCCGCCGATGATGGAATGTGGGGCGTGAGGGTGCTGCATAACTTTGGGAGACTTGCGAATGAAGAGATTGATGCTGAGCGTGCGGCGAGGAAAGAACGTGAGCGGCGAAAGGTTAGGGTCGATGAAGAGGAGAAGATGGAGGGTGGGTTAAGGGGTCGGATGTCTGCTGGGGCAGAGTTGTATTTCAGCTTGAAGGAGAAGAGCGCGGGAGGTAGGTCTGATTATATTATTGTATGCGCATCTCATTAAGTTATGATCCAGTTTCAACTGGCATCAGGTTTACAACTCTCCCCGACGCTTCACCTCCCTCTGCGTCCACATCAACCGGCTCACCCTCAGACCCACCACCTCATCCACAAACACCCACTACCCTAACTGCGACATTCAACCCAATGATGGGACACATGTCAGCTGCATACGCCGCCAAAGCGTCACGAGATCTCTCCTTGTGCTCTCGCTTCGATTTTAATATCTACAGCTACGAGAGCGAGTGGGCTTTGGGTGCTGAATGGTGGTTGCGTCGAGGCCCTCCAAGGATCAAAACAAAGGAGGATGGTGAAAATGAAGAGCCGGTTATTTTAGATGATCTGGCTCCACCTGGACAGGATACTCCTTCACCGTTCCTGACCAAGTCGTTGAGCTCGTTGGGAGGAGAAATCACAGGTGTAGTCAAAGCGCGTATATCAACCAGTTCGGTGAGTTCGTTGTCGTACATATGTAAATCGATTATCCTAACATTTGTTTATAGGACATCTCATTGATGTGGGAAGGTCGCGTGCGCAATTTGCTCGTGAGCCTGGGCGTCGTATCAGACCTATCAAACCGCTCAAAGCCCATTCGATCCATTGGGCTAGAGCTTGCGTACTTTTCCGGACCCGAGTAAATGCATCCTGCCATACAGAGAACCTTGCTGCACTTCTGTTAAAAAACTGTTTTGATCCATTGTATCATTGTACAGTCGCACACCAAAAAAAACATCAATCCAATCAAGAGAAAATGTACAGAAATTTAAGATTCAAAATATTTATTATTACATGCTTGTCGTTTGGGTCGTGAGGGGGGGGGGGGGTAAAAGGTAAGCAAGAATAGAGAAACAAAAATGTTATGTGAAAAATTCCTTGAATGCAGGCCAGAAGGGATATGTCATTAGGAAGATGCGCTGACGTCCGTCTTGGGTTTTTGGGGAGACGAGCCGCCTTGCAAATTGCGAGAGATGAGGGAGAAAGCGCTCCCAGCGAGGACAGGACGAGAATGTGTACGTTGATGATGTCCGCGTGGAGATTGAGATGGTTGAGGATGGGAATACGAGTGTTGGTGGCCGCTAAAACCATGTCCTCCTGCTGGGGGACCATAGTACGGTTGTCCCATAGGATATCCTCCTTGGTGCATCCCAAAGTTCGTGTTCGGGCCATACGGAGAAGGTGGTAGGTACGGCGAGGGCGGCATGTGCGGTGAAGGAGGCATGTGAGGAGATGGGGGCATGTGCATCGGCATCTGTCCTGGTTGTCCGAACCCGGGACCCAGGTGCATTCCTCCACCGCTGTGACGGCCCCCTCGCCCTCCTCGCCCGCGTGCTCCGCGTTGTCCAGGTGCATTAGGCGCCCCATGTGTGTTGGACGCTCCGTGTATGTTGGGCGCACGGACTTGACGGATAACAGGCTCTTCGGGCTCTGGGACTGGGGGATCATTTAGAGACGCAAACACCGGTTCGGCGTCTGAGATGTCGAGTCCGAGTCCTATTTCGCCTGGATAGGTTGGTTGGGATTCGTCTTTGGGTAGGTCGTTGTCTGCTGGGTTCTCTGCGCTTGGTGCATTGGGATTGGGTGTGACTGTGATGTGTGGAGGATCGTTGGCAAACGATGCGCGGGAAGAAGTACGAGGCCCTTCTTGACGGCGTCGACCTCTTAATGAAGGTGACGGTGCAGACGGAGTGACCGGCCGAGAACCCGAGTGACCATTTGCACCATTACGAGTAGGCACAGAGAGGTTCTTGTTCTTGCCTTGTTCGTTAGCTTTGGAATCCCGACGCTGATTTCTGGGTTTGCTATTCGTTTGCTGCGCTGGTCCTGTGCCGGCTCCCGATGGCGCAGTCTTATTTGTCTTGTTGTCCTCGTCTTTGTTTGCCGAAGGCCCATCCGGAGACGACTGCTTGACAGCATGAACGCCCCAATCATCCAGATCAGGCAAGCTGCCGTCCTCGGTTTCTCCGGCCCAATCAATAGCGGAAGGAGTATAAGGTCTAGGAGTCGTCGGCGCGGAAGGAAGGTTCAACGTCTTGAACTTGTCTGTCACATCACTAACCCCGTTCGGAGCCGGAGTCAAGCCAAGACCAATATGGGGTGGAGCCTCTTTGGTCGTGTGGGAATCAGCCGACTCGGGCTCCTTCTCTTCAGCTGGTTGCTGAGAGACGCTGGGCGGGTTGGTGGTCTTGGAAGCAGGCGCCTTCTTACGCGAGCTGGCCCTATCTTTACCGTTACGCGCGCGAGCGCCTTTGGAATCCGGTTGAGCCGGAGTATCGGCTTTGACGGATGCGGCAGGTGCTGCAGGTGCTTCTGGAGCTATGCTCATACGATCAAGGAGAGTTTTACGCGGTGGGTCGGTAGACTTGGCGTTTTCGGTTGCGGGAGCTGAGGTAGGGGTTGAGTCAGAAATCACAGTAATTGGGGCTAGGACGTCGGTAGTTGCAGCAGCGTTGGGATTGGTCTGGGTGGCGTTTGACTGCTTTCGGCCTGATCCCCCTCCTCCTCTTGAACGACGAGACTTGCTGCCACGAGGAGCGCGAGCACTAGAGCTTGTGTTGGAGTCCTTGCTAGCCTGGCGAGCGGGAGCAACTGAGGCAGGAGGCGCATGAGCCCATTGTGAAGCCGCAGTGCCTTCTGCCATTGTAATAGATGACTACCCTGTCCATGTCAGACATATACACTAGCAGAAAAAGTCATACTGACATAAGTTTAACAAGATGCTGCTGAAAATGGGGCTGTTGCACTGTCCGCCAGCGGAAGGACGTCTATGGGTGGCAAGATATAGGCAGAGTTGGCGGTCAGCTGAGCAGCCAACTTACGTATAGTTCGTTTTACACTGTGCTGTTAGCTCGGGTCTTGTCCTGGTGCGGGGACCAGGAGGGGGCGTGAAGGTTGAGTACAAGTCATCAGTTGGCGCTTCTGATCCGGTTGGTTGGGCTCTTCACAAACAACCACAACACCCAGCTGCCTGACGCGCCACCATGTCCAAAGCATCTCAGCCAGAACTCAAAAAGGTGTGTTGAACAGTCTTGGTGATCGTGCAGCTAATTTATTTTATATTGGTGCAGTTTATGGACAAACGCCTGTTCATTCACCTCCAAGGTGGACGCAAAATTAGTGGTGTTCTGCGTGGGTTTGACATCTTTCTCAACCTCGTAGTCGACGATGGTATCGAGGAGACAACACCTGCCGACAAGCATCCTCTGGGCCAAGTGGTGCGTTCAATTTGCCCTGTTACGTTCCGACCTAATGATAATCACAACTTTGCCCCATACAGGTTATCCGAGGGAACAGTGTCACCTCAATGGAAACGCTCGAATATGCACGATAGCCTTGTAAAAAGTCGGACAATTTAGGTGGCGGATGTATCCATACTCGTATGTGCTGCAGAGCTTACTGATACCAATAAAAGAACGTGTACTCTGCTTGCTATCTCTCGGCTCAATCCCCGAATGAAAAGATTCTACACATACGAAAAGGGCGTTTGGTCAGAGGGCACGAGGTGTGTTTTATGCATTGCTGCCTCGTGTTTTTGTGGTTTGGCCAAACAAAGCGCGTACCAGCTAAGCGCGGAGAGCGGCCTGCAAGCCCGACAACCATCAGTGCGCCTCTTCGTGACCTTCTTCTCTCGCGCTCGAGTTTTCAAGTGGTTTTTGCTTCACTTGCCACAGTCGAAATGGCGCATTCGATCGTCCCTCCTCACTCAACCGATCGCCACCTTCTCCCTGATTTCAGATCACTTATTATTCAAGGAGAATATCCTCCTTCAGCTCCGATCCATCTATGTCTTTCTCATTTATCCTCCGGTAAGCCACCTCACAATCTACGATAAAAGTCTGGTACTTATGCGCGTGCAGGTTCTCCAAGCCACAAACCTCTGCTACTGTCGTCATCCCAAGTCTACTTACAAGCTGAACTAGAAGAATACAACGACGCATGGCTCGACGAACACGCATGTCTAGGATCAACAGCAGAGAATTTACACCAGATCGACATATTGTGAGCATCCATCCCCTCCCTCGTACTTGTGCTTGTACACTGAACCTATCCGACTCCCATCGTCAGCTATCCACCAACACACCGACACCTCCGTCTCCTACTCGCTCGACTTTGTACATACTCTACACCCAGCGTCGATGCAGATCCAGAAACGGACCACAAGGTCTGCTTGGCCCGTGCGCCGACGCTACTTGTCTTGCATGAGTTATCGAGATATTTTTTAGCACCCCAGTTATTAGATGATACAGATATCCAAGAGATACTATTGTAAGTAGACCATTCGGGATAATTTCAGCAGTCTTTTTACTTATGAGCTTGGTAGACCGACTATATCAACATATATGCAACTTGTAATCGATGCAATTTCAGTTCTCCAGTCTCTTTCCAAGTCTGGAAAGTATGTACCACATCCTTGGCTCTACTTTATAACCAGTTTGTCTTACCCATTTGCTGCCTTTTCAGGATACCAACCCCGCCCCGCCTAGTGATCTTTGACAAAGAGCTCCATAACCTAGTGCTTCCAATCACACGACCCGTGAGCCCAGCAGACATTGGCAGATTACTTAAAATCCAAAAAGTCCAAGCGACAGACGCTTTACTGCGGTATATCGGATGGGTCGGGACAGTTGAAAAGAGTAAGCGTCACACCTGTATATCTGTACGATACGACGGGAACTAACTTTTAAACAGCTGAAGATGAAGAAATCGCGTCATCCCAAACGGAAGAGATTGACCTTGTTACGCAAGTGCCTCAGGAGGAGGAAATAGGTCCAAAAAAGACGTACTTTCGGATGATGATTTGTAAAAGTCCACATGCGAGTACCCAACCTGGTATCCTAGAGGAGCGGGTGTTCGAATGGTACACGTACCGAGACCCGGATGAGCCACCGTTCACTCCCAGACGACGAACAGTTTTGGTCCCAATTTAAGGCTACATTCTACTGCACCCTATAAGCCAGCACGGTATAACATAACTCTGTATCTATCGCTACTACATTCTAGACAACTAATCATCATTGCGCTGTTCGTTTTTCAAGTTAGCCACCCTGACTCCATTGCCACTGATTTATGCACGTGTCAGGGCTAGTCCAACATGCCCCTTGTAGCTGACCTAGCCATACCTTTGCCTGTTACTTCATGACAGCCCTCCCGTTTGAACTCTGGTTAGCCATATTGAGGCTTCTCGATGACGATAGCCTTTCGGCATGCTGTCTAGCTTGTAGAGACTGGTACACCACATGGAACCCTGTGCTTTGGGGGCGAGTTGAAGCGCTAGAATTTCTGGTCGAAAAACTGATGCCTGCGAAAGTAACGGACTTGATAGCACATCGCCGTCCTCATGTATGTGATGTTCATCATACGTTCCGACATAAAATAGTAACTCTTTACAGGAGGCTATAGAACTAGCCATCCAGTATTTCAATCGCCTTGATATCGATTGGAGCCACGAGTTTTCCAGGTTCTTTGAACTTACCCAATACACCACCCGACTGGACTTAGACGAAAGCACTCGACATGTTCTTCACATAATACTGGTCATCCAGCGGTCACATTCTCGGATTTTTGCATCGGCCTTCCCAAGGCTTTGTACTCTTAGCGTCCGTAGGCTTACATTGCGCACACCGATAATTCAATGGCTCATCGCACGTCCCAATATGTCTCACATCAATATTGCCCTTTTCGGATCCAATTCGCGTCGGTGGGTTGAAAGCGAAGGAGCAAGGCGAGCTGAGTTGTATCAATCGTGGCCAGCCAGCCTGAAACATCTAACCCTACTTGACCTGACGTCTTGGCCTTCGAGGATACGAAGCCCGGATCTCGTTCAACTGCTTTCAGCCAGGGAATGGGAGACTCTTGAGCTGTCGTCACTTCTGGTTCGGCCGGCTTCCTTGACTGTTCTTGCAAACATGAATATGTTGAGAAGCCTGACTATAACTGGAAACTGGAGCTCATGGAAATGCTCTGAGAAGGATCCACCCCTTCCTAGGCTAAAAAACGTGACGGACGTTTCGTTCATCTTGGATGAAGAACTTCATGGCTCTGCTAATCATCTTCTCATTGGGACTATAGCATCGTTGTGTCCGAACTTGAAAGGAGTCGATATCGTATGCAAAAAGAAGTATAGAAAGACTACAAGTACAAGTAAGTGTCTGTCCTGTTGTCGTAATGTACTGATTGTTTATATCATTAAAGTTCCTGCATCGTATTTCACAAGCCTCCTTTCGGCAGCTTCACTGACCCATCTGACGTTCCGGCCAACGGGTCCCTGTCAAACTCGTCTTGCCGACAGCTTCTTGAGCGATGCTTTTCGTACATGGAAAGACCTGCATACACTGGACCTGGCTCCGCATCTACTCAAAACGCAAATAACTCTAGATCATCTTGATGATGCCAGCTGCCAATCTCCTCTCCGCGTCTTCCGAGTCCGTCTCAACTACCATCGATACTTTGAGAGGGCTACTCGTGGTTGGGATTTTTATAGTGTTCCTGTTCACGTGAGGAGGACGTACGAGCCGCCACATTTTCATGAGCAGGCTATAGCACTCTTGAAAACACGTTTTCCCAGTTTGAAGTTTATTGAAACTAGAGCACCTCCACCTCAAAAGTAGGCAGTATGCCATTCCAGAGAACAGGATGAGGCTCAAACGTTGTCATAAAGGCTGAAAATCCAAGTATGATCATATCCTGGTACCAAAAGGCCTACATGAACCTTTCAGAGTTCTTTGACGGGTTCTGGTTCTATCTGTATTTGGCAGGTTATTTTGACTCTTTTAGCCTGGTTTCCGGACTTTTTGGTACGGCTCCTAAACTTTCGGAGGAACTTCTCGTTTGAGTAAATAAACAACAAATCTCAATGAATTACTGTTTTATGGTTTTATTTTCTGGTACCGTGTTTGCAGCGTCGTGATAGCAAGAGCTTTAACAACCTAGCGCCCGATCCAACCTGGTATCCTAGAGGAGCAGGTGTTCGAATGGTACACGTACCGCGATCCTTTTGAGCCACCATTCGCTCCCCAATGACGAACAGTTTTGGTCCCAATCTAGGGCTACATACTACTGCACACTATAAGCCAGCACGGTCTAACATAGTTTTGTATCTATTGCTACTATATTCTAGACAACTAATCATCATTACGCTGCTAGTTTTTCAAGTTAGCCACCAAGGGGCTACTGAATTTATGCACGTGCCAGGGCAGTGTGTCTAAATAAACATAAATGAGTCGGAAAGACGCCGTCATTGACTCGATCACAATCTCCCCTGTTACTTCATGGCAGTCCTCCCCTTTGAACTGTGGTCAAATATACTAGACTTTCTTGACGACAAGAGTCTATCATTATTCTGTGAGACTTACCGAGACTGCTACGTGATGTGGAACCCCGTGCTTTGGGGACGAGTTGAGAAACTAGAAAATCTAGTTAGGCGGCTCATGCCCAAGGATATTTCGGATCTAATCGTATATCCTCGTCCATACGTGCGTAAAATTTAATATGACGTCTTCTATAGCAAACCATAATTCTTTACAGAGTGAGATAGAGCTCGCTATGCAATACTTCAGCCGCCTCGATGTCGATTGGGATTGCGAGTTTTCTAAGTTCTTGGAACTTACCCAATATACCAGCCGACTTGTCCTTGGCGACAGTGCTATGGGTACTCTTGACATACTATTTGTTTTTCAGCAACTACATCCTCGAATCTTTGCCTCAGCCTTCCCAAGGCTTCGCACTGTTAGTGTTCGCAGGCCGATATTGGAGACAAAGATGATCCAATGGTTTCTCGCACGTCCCAAGCTGTTTCATATCGAGGTTGCACTTTCTGGATCGCATTCTCGCCTGTCGATTGAGAGAGAAGGAGCAAGACGAGTTGAAATGTACAAATCGTGGCCAACCAGTTTAAAACATCTGACCCTACTCAACCAGACGTCTTGGACTACAAGAGTTCGGACTCTGGAAATTGTTCAACTACTTTCAGCCAGAGAATGGGAGGGCCTCGAAATTTCATCGCTTCTGATTCGGCCGGCTGTCTTGACAGTCCTTGCAAACATGAACATGCTGAAAAGCCTTACCGTAACTGAAAATTGGAGCTCATGGAAATATTCTAAGCAGGAGCCACCCCTGCCTAAGCTAAAAAATGTGACAAATGTTTCTTTCATCTTAGATGAGGAACGTAGCTACAATGGCTCTGCCAGCTGTCTTCTCATTAGGACTATAGCATTGGTGTGTCCGAATTTAAAAAGAGTCGATATCGTAATGAACATGACTTATAGAAAAGCCACAAGTGAGTGACTGTCTTGTTGCTCTGATGGACTGATCGTTCACACCATTAAAGTTCTTACATCGTATTTCACAAGCCTCCTTTGGGTGGCCTCACTGACCCATCTGACGTTCCGGCCAACGGGTCCCTGTCAAACTCGCCTTACCGACAGCTTCTTGAATGACGCTTTTCGTACATGGAAAGACCTGCATACACTGGACCTGGCTCCGCATCTACTCAAAACGCAAATAACTCTAGATCATCTTGATGATGCCAGCTGCCAATCTCCTCTCCGCGTCTTCCGAGTCCGTCTCAACTACCATCGGTACTTCGAGAGGGCTACTATTGGCTGGGATTTTTACAGCGCTCCTGTTCACATGAGGAGGATGTACGAGCCGCCACATTTTCATGAGCAGGCTATAGCACTCTTGAAAGCACACTTTCCTGGTTTGAAGTTTATTGAAACTAGAGCGCCTCCGCCTAAAATGTGGGCAGTATACCATTCTAGACAGTAAGACGAGACTTAAACGTTGTTGTACAGGGCTGAAAATCTAACCATGATCAAACACTTGCACCAAAAAGCCCATGGCCTCTTAGAGTTCTATAACGATTTCTCGTTATTTCGCTTTCAGCTCTATTTGGCAGACCTTCTGCTCAGTTTTTTTGGCTTTCTGGAGATCTACGTTCGTTGGCCATTCTGAGTAAATCATCAGCGAAATCTAATCAATTATTGCGTTATGGGCTTGCAATTGCCGGTACTATGTTTGCAGTCTTGCGATAGAGAACCTAGCGCCAGGTACAAATACTTTCAACCCTCCAGAACACCATGTGCAGTGACGTGGCTGTATACGCCCACATTAAGGGCATGTACAATCTCATACTCAGATGGACAGCAGGCAGTAGCACATTAATTCTATGAATTCCATAAGTACAGCGAGTTCCTGAAAAGTGTCCTAAACTAAAAACATAGCACATTTATAGAGCATCGATAAACCAGCTCCTGGCCCGACTTTTGTTTAACCACGATAGGCCCAGCCGTTAGCACTCAGCGAGCCGTCGTCGTTGTAGAGCGATGAGCCAGTGCCAACCTCTCCCCCTCCCGTATTTGCAGAAATCAACCTGGGCGAGCTTGCGCCAAACACGGAATACTATACGGTAACCTATCAGTACTACAAGACGCTATTCGTGGAGTCCTGGACGCACCATAGCCACGTAGTCAACGCCGTCCAGGAAGTCCATTGCAGACCTCAAGAAAGAGAGCTGCTGGTCCCTGTTCGCAGGGTTTTGGAGCGCAAACTCAGTAATAACAAGCTACCATGATATACCAAATGAATTAGAGGGTTAAAAGTGAGTATATGCTATCATACCTTGTGATCCGGGAATCGGTTGTGCGCGTTTTGAACATGCCATTGGAAGTTGCCAAAGTCGTGGCCGTACCAGTGAATATTGATGTAATCAAAGTAGCACCTGCCGTTGCAAGCGTTGAGGAAAGCGGCAGCCCAGTCAAGCCCTTTTCCAGGATCTTGACTCGATGTCACGGACGGAATTGCTTTCTCTATCATAGAAGATATTAGTTTATGAGTGGAAAGGACAAATTTGAGGACTCACTGATACGAAGTGGGTTGATCCACCTCACGTACCAGTCTGCAGCTGCAGCAGGCGAAATACCGTTAATATCTGGCTCGTTGAGCGAGAATACGGTATTCCAGCCTTGTTGCGCTGCGCGAGCCTCAAGCTGGCCGATGGGGGATGAAGGCGAGTCCATGGTTGCTTGCGTTCCAATCCAGTTGACATTCCTACGATACGATCAGTGCGAGGTTAATATTATGAGTTGTAATCAGACCCACCCAGTGTTTGCAGGGCGCCAGGTCTCCCAGTTATACATCCACTGGACATTGGGGCCAGCAAACTTTCCCGGATCGAGGCGGGCAGCTTCATTATCTGGGGCATGCATATATTAGTATCTAATATGCACAGAAAGACTAGAATCTGGTACACTTACACCAAGGCCAGGCAAGACCACGTTTTCCGGCGGGCTCGAGGGGCGCAGTAGTAAAGATAGCCATAGCCATGGCGATAAAGCTAGGGATAGCAGGCATCGTAGATGACGTTTGAAAAATATACGAGAAAAGAACTTGTTGATGTACTACATGCTCGTCTGTAGCTAGCTTTTATATTTC
Organism: Ceratobasidium papillatum; assembly: GCA_037042815.1. Lineage (NCBI taxonomy): Eukaryota > Fungi > Basidiomycota > Agaricomycetes > Cantharellales > Ceratobasidiaceae > Ceratobasidium > Ceratobasidium papillatum. Next base: position 15,727 of record JAYRCO010000018.1, on the reverse strand, counting down.
TCGTACGGCGGTCACTTTACCGGTATATGGCGGTCCCGAGAGCGTTAACGCTCAGACATGGTGAGCGGTTGTTTTGCGATCTAGGCGCCCATATCGAGAAAAGATGTCGAGCTTAGATCTAGCAGGGTAAATATTGGGTGCCTGGTGAAGGCTGGGCAATAACGCTGAAGTATAACACACTGCCACACGCTGAGAGAACGTGCCGGATTTACGTCACCTTTGCCAAGGACGATCCTCCAAATACTGCTTCGAATCCTTCCCAATCTAATGTAATTTCAGTTTGAACTCGGTGCCGCCGGTGCAATGCATACGCCAACGCGCAAAGTCGTGCTGGAGTCGCGTGCGCATCACTCTGGATCTGTATTTCAAAGAAGAGAATATCGAACTATGCGGGCTTCTTTCCAAGCATCCGAACAGCTCATTGGTCAATTCGCCCTTTGAAAGTCAGCCAGAGCATCCACAAAGTGCTAGGCGTGGGGAGGAGGGGAGGGGTCTAAGCATCTTCGAGTGTACTCATCCAAGCACGCTGTGAGAAGATGAACTAGCTCGACCACGATAGTCGTATTGGAGTATCTGTGTTCGAAATGTCACTCTAATCGTATATGTAGTTTTTAGTTACTATTTTTATTGTCAATAGTAGTACGGGAGCAGATGATGTATATGCGGTGAGCATCAAAAACAAGGTATCCTAGGGGTTGTAAAATATTAGAACGTAGCGGTGACGTGGATGTATGCGCCTAGGTTGAGAGTAAAGCTCATCGTCGTTCAATCTTTACTATGTCTAGATGATTGGCGGATAATAAAAAACTTGCTGAATGGGTCCGACTTGGTAACTACATAGAGACAAACATATCATATTCACATAACCATGCTAAATAAGATCCCTTTCCCTCTAGCCGCGATACGCAACCCCATTAGCAGTCAAAGTTCCGTCATCATTGTAGAGCGACGAGCCCGTGCCAACCTCTCCTCCGCCCGTATTTGCAGAGATCAATTTGGGCGAGCTTGCACCAAAGACAGAGTACTGAGAAAGGATACGTGAACATCAGCGGAAAGAACTACTATTTAGCAGAGATATCGACTTACCATAGCGACATAATCAGCCCCATCTAAGAATTTCATCGCTGACTTCAGGAACGTAACTTGCTGATCTCGAGTTGCGGGCTTTTGGAGAGCAAACTCAGAAACCACAAGCTACCAAAACCATGAGCCAACGTTTAAAATACAAGTATATGCGACCGTACCTTGTGGGCCGGGAACCGGCTGTGCGCGTTTTGGACATGCGTCTGGAACTGGGCAAAGTTGCTGCCGTACCAGTGAATATTGACATAATCAAAGGAGCACCTGCCGTTGCAGGCTGAAATGAATTTAGCGGTCCAGTCAAGACCTTGTCCGGCGTTTTGACTCGATGAAACAGACGGGATCGCTTTCTCTGTGCACAGTACAATGAATCAGTATATCATACAACAACGAAAGGATACAAGAAATACTGACTGATAGCAAGTGGGTTGATCCATTTGACGTACCAGTCTGCAGCTGCAGCGGGCGTGATACCGCTCAGATCAGGCTCGTTGAGCGAGAACACAGTGTTCCAGCCTTGTTGTGCCGCGCGAGTCTTGAGCTGCGCTACGGGAGACGAAGCTGAATCCATTGTCGCCTGCGTTCCAATCCAGTTCAGATTCCTACGACGCACTTAGTACTATGCGAGTTCCATGAAAAGAAATGAAGCCTACTTGGTGTTTGCAGGGCGCCATGTCTCCCAGTTGTACATCCATTGAACATTGGAGCCAGCGAGCTTTCCTGGGTCAAGGTTGGTGTTTTCGTTGTCTGGAACGCAGAACAATTAGTCCAAGCCGTACACGCATGAACGAAAAGTTATACTTACACCACGGCCAGGCGAGACCACGCTTCCCAGCGAGAACGGAAGGTGCGACAACCAGGAAAGCTGCAGCAATGGTAGTAAAGCTAGGTGCAGAAGGCATTGTGGATATAAGATTGTTGCTCTATCACCATCGTATACGCTCAACTTTTATAGCCTCAGGCATGCCGATACAATAGACTCGGATGGGTCGGTGGGCCTACGCGACAATCGGCTATCTTTACACCTTGAGCTCGTGTGGGCCGAGGAGAGCAGAATCTGTATTGACACAAAAGAATGATATTATCTTATTTGATGTCGGCATCAAGATCACTAGCGCTTGTCATACGCGAGGTTCGCTAACTGTAGGAGACTTCGGCCATGTAATGATGACACTTGGCGTCGGCAGGCATATTCTATGTGGCAGAGCAATGTGCATGTCGGAGGATTGAAGAAGCGATCAGCCAAGCCAGGTGGTCGAGGACTTGGATCTAGCCGCCCAACAAGAAAGGCAGCCCTGATGGAAATGTTATTCGTGAGAATTAGTCTCGTGATCTACGGGAGTTATTTGGCCTATGTCTCCTGATTTGTAATTATTGTTGACCGAACACGTTTCATTGAAATTGGGGCCATCACAAATCAAACGAAAAAACTCTTAGAGTGGGAAAAGAAAATGCGTGCAATCAAAATGTACATAAAACGAATCCAACAAGCAAGACGTCGGCATCACGTCGATATAAGGTATCCTCCAATCACCGTCCCATGTTATCATGTATAGATACTATACTATATGTCGTTTAATAAAGCAAAAGAATAATCAAACCAAGCCATGCACAAACTCGCTATCGGTCAGCCGCTGGAGACCAAGGTGCCCATCCATTGTTGTTCTGATATGGTGGGGGAGCAACGGGTTCAGGTGTCGCAGGCCGTGACCTGGACCTGGCATCTGACGATCTCCTGGAACCCGACGCAACGCCGAGACCAAGAGCAAGTCCCGGTGCGACTAGTCCGGCCGATTCGAGGTCGTCGCGTTTCTCTGGAACGGGTGTCCTTATTCGAGATGAAGGCGAGCGGGAGCCGACACCCGAGTTCCGTCGACTGGAGGGCTGGAGAACTGCGGGGAGGAAGAAGAGAATACCGTTGCTCCGTCTTCGAGATACTGGGAGCATCGGGAAGTCGTTGGAGGTAGGTGAGAGGGGAACGGAGCTCGGCATTGGTACGGAAAAGAGGCCGAGGTCGAGAATGGTTCGGCCATGTTGGTCTTCGACAACCCGAGGGAGGAGCAGAGTATAGCCACTGCCCCGACGCCGAGCTGGTGAGCCAGGAGCGCGGGTACGCAACAAGCGGTAAAGCCCAAACAACAAGAAAGCGACTCCAATGTACATGAGGACTTTTCCGTACTTGCCGAGGAATGTGATAAACCCGGCATCACCGTCATGCCAAGAGGAGCCATAGTAGTGAGCGAAAAAGGCATGCGGCGCCTCTTCAGGCTTAGCGTTCTTGCCGTAGAGCGGCTTGGACAGCACGCGAACCTGAGACGCAAGCGAGGGGTTGCGCGAGGCGAAAAGCGAGATCTGAGCAGAGAGGAACATGGGACCTGTCGAGAACATAACGGTCGGGTAGTTGATGATATAGTTGATGTCAAAGGCCATTAGGGCATGGATGGTTTGGGTCATGAAGGGATGGCCCTTGGCGGCAAACATGAGATCGTTGCTGACACCGACTGGGATGGTTCGCGGCAAGACAATGGGATAGGTGAGCAGAGGGTCGAGGCGACGACGGCATCCAACATCGAGATCAAGGTAGACGCCGCCGTAGTGGTGGAGCACAAAGTAGCGGATGGCGTCTGCACGTTGGATGGGATATGTGTAGCCTCGGAAAGTTGGCAAGAACCACGAGTAGTGCTCGGAAATAAAGTCATCGGACGCCTGGTCTGACCAGAGCATGTATTCGCTACAAAAATGGGTCAGCGCAAGTTGGGGAGCTGAAAAAGACAAACGCACTAGTCGGGCATGAGGTCGCGGCAAGTCTTTGATACCGGCTGCCAGCGCTCGGGAAGTGTATCTGTTTTCCATGTCTGGTGGATAATGCGCGGGATCTTTTCCGTATGCGGCGCGTTGGTGATGTTGCCTGTCCAGGCGTCGGCGGGCACCTCTGACTCCCCGATGTAGGCCGAGGTGGGTATCGACAGGAAGATGGAGACAGACGAAAGTACGACAACAGTGCCGACAAGGAAGAGCCCTAGCACGCTCAGTGCAGCTATCAGTGCGCGGCGGGCCATGGCAGAAGGATGCGGTACAAGCCAACAGTCCCTGCCTTTTGCCTGTTTTTGCTTCCCGTATCCGGCTTATGTCATCAAGGCGAGATCCGACCTACTCCTTATCGCCGCTTGTTTAGGCAAGTACGGCTATGTCACCAGCCTATATGCTGTCCTTTTGCTGCGGCCCCCGCGCGTTACGCGGGCAAGCGTCCCCCGAGTTGCTCGGTATCGGGCTGTCTCGTACTGCTGACCGCAGCCTCTCGCATCCAATCGCACAGACCTATCGTGTTACCCACCGCACTCCAGCGAGCTCAGATGGCAGATGGGAACGCGTGCTGCGTCATCTATGACAGGCATGTACTCTTAATTTAATCGGTGCAAGAAGTGACGCACGGCTCGAGGCTCCGGAGATTACGTACCATACGGTACAGTTCGTACCTAAGTGCATCAACCGCCCGCTTGCGGAGCGGCTCGCAATGACGTCGTCGTTCGGGGCTTGGAACTTAGAGCCGTCGTAACCTATACATGTAGCCACTCGCTGGGTGACTACAACAAGACTTCAAATACTAAACTAAAGATGAATACTATAAAAATAAATACACGCAATCGTCAGCAATTGTAAGTCGTACTTATTGGTGCAGGAAATATTGAGGAAGAGACCTGAGGCCAGAGACGCCCTATCGAGTTATGCGACACTTCACAGCGCCATTAGGTGCAGGCTTGAACCATTGTATACCGTATACTAGATCTGCCTCCAAGAAATCGACCGGAGTGCTGAAACGGCTTGTTGCTCGGTACCTGAGCTCGCGGCCTACCTCGGTTGAATTGTCTTTCCCATATATTTTTGGCCGTTCCCACTCGTATTGTGAGCTGAATCCATTGAACAAACCCTCAGCTGCGTCTTGTCAGATATTTGTGATACCTGCTCTGGCGGTCATGCATGGCTGTTTTGGATTTAGTAGACAGTGCTGTCTCACTATCATACTAGAATATGGGATTGACCGTATTTTATATTTAGGCGAGCTTTCAACAGTAGCAAGGAGAGGTTACGTTTGTGTAATTATGAGAGTGTTGAGCAGTTTCCTCATGACTAGCATATATACGAGTTTGAGTACTGGTCCATGTGTGAGGCGCATGCACACGAACAGCACGGCCTAGCGGCCGTGCATATCTTATCGACTATCTCGCTTATATAACAGGGACACACCTCGATTATCTATTGTAGATCCTTACGGTCCTCGCCTCGTCTATTCAAGCAGCCCGTATGTACATGGCAGTTCTTCATATTAATCTCGAAACACGAGTATCTTATCTTGTCGATCGCTCGCCCATAGTCCTCGACGTTGCCTAGACTCTCATTTTCGACAGTTTGGTTCTCTGAGACTCACACCATGCGATTTGGACAATCGAAACGATGGTCGACATAAGCTCAGACTATACAACATCTATTTTTACAGGAATACATCAAGCGAACAGAAGACAGACAAAACGACAGAAGCATAAAAACGCCAAAATACTACATGTCCACGGGAAAGACGTTGAAGGCCAAGTACGCGCCACTATGCCGTCCAGATGTCGCGTGGAGCCAGCACATGAACGACACACGGCGAGCATCCAGGAGTATCCAGAGCCGTATCTCTCTTGAAGACCCGCGTACCTTTGGGAACACCCTCGTGCGGGACAGAGATCTGGCACTCCCGGTCCATATAAAAACGAACCGTGGTGGATACTTTTTTGACATCCGCAGTCCTACCCAGCCGGGCGAGGGCACCAGGCTTGGTAGGAGCCACTGCAAGCTTAGCGTCTAGGTCCAGCCCCCCGCGCGCATTGCGAGGTGGTGATACGAAGATGTTCAGGAGGTCTCCAAACTTAAAGATGATGTACGTCAGCGAGTCCGCTAACGACACAAATAAGCGCGTACCTCCTCTCGGCTGCGATTGTCGCCCACCAGCTCAATCCATTTCCTCTGGTTAAAGCTTTTACCTGAACGAGACTCTTTCCAGATCTTCAATGCGTATTCGAAATGCTCTTTCAGGCAGTAACGATGTTTAGCATTGTACAAGCCCGCTTAAGTAGAGTAAATATGTACAGTCAGCGTTATTATTGGTATAAACCCTATAGTAGTGTACTCACCTTTTGTCCGAAGTAGCACATCTTTAACCTGAGCAGGCTTGACTCGGCTGATATTCATGAGACTGGTAGATGTCAAAGTCAGTACTAATCTCTGGCTCAGACGTTATGGGGACAACAGACTTACCGAGATTCGAAACATTCTACACAGAACCGCATAAGTAGATATGGGTCGAAGTCAATGGTAGCCTCGGCTCCGCAGCACTACAGAAGAAACGACAGAAAAGAGAGCAGCAAGTCAGCAGGGGAGATCAAAGTCAAACTGGCCAGTCAAACTTCACCGAACAAGCAATACCCTTCATGCTCAACAGCAGCTCGAGAGCCCCCACCCCCTGAGGGCACCGCGGCATTCCTGGATGCCCATTGGAGACAAGCTGTCTCCATATCTCATAGAACAGCTTTTCTCGCAACATCAGGCGCATACGTTTGTTGACGTTCGAGACGTTGAGCATAGCCTGCAAGCCCGCTTCGAATGCAATCTAGACATAGGGGCTCAGCAACAAGACTATTTACGGAGAAGAACGCTATACTCGCCAAGTTCCAAGCCTCGATGGGCAAGATCGATAATCCAGTATCACTGTGCTCTAAGGGTAGTGGTCTCCCTGCAGCCGGCGTGCAGAGTCGCTTTTGTTGCTTCATCTTGTTGGAACGTACAGTTAAAGGAGCTATGAGGTGATAAGCCAAATAATACATACGACAATCAAGACACGAAGATAGAGACGACTGACTGTTATTTTGAGTACTATTCATCTTAGTTTGGTCCGTAAACGAAAAGAAACAAATTCGAGGAGCGAGAAGGGATAGAAGGAGTGTATGCTGGTCGCGGTTGAGTGGAGAAGGTCGGGCGGGGGCGGGCTCAATTTATGCCCAGCGGACAGGGGACGCTATAGGGGCGCGAAGCGCGGAGCCGCCCGGAAAAGGGATAAAATCGGAACTGTCAGGATAGGGGCAGGAACAACATGCACAAACAGGAGCCTAGTCTTTATCGAGTTGGTGAGGGGCCACGGCCTCGAGCTATATATCTACCTCAGTAAATGCGCAGTGATATGCTCATAGGAATACACAGATCGATAAAGTTATACTTAAGTAGAACTCATTTATTAGTACTCTGAATACAACCTCATAGTTTCTCGCCGAAGATACTCTCCCCAGGTTGGCCGCGCGTCACTCTCCAGTGTTAGAGATATCCATTGAAGCGGATTTTCTTTTCGCGGTCAGCTTTCTGTCTCTTTAAATACGCCTTCGTTTCATTCCAGTCAGGTACCTTACAACGATATCATACATCCACCCAGCCTGTCGGAAAACAACCAACGGTTGCTACGTAAAGCTGTATGCCAAATGATCTGTTGTGGATGGGGTATTTTCTAGCAAAAAATTGGATAGTTGGTAATGTCGTCAAAAAAACCGTGGCTAAAGCAGGATTCGAACCGCAGTCACAACTTCGTATATTTTCACAGCGTAAGGCAAGGCTTTTATCTTATGTCACCACTAATGTGACACCCGGCACTGTTTGCGACGCATAATGACTATTGATGCGCCCGTGGCCGGGCTATGCACCTTGCTTGCTTGCCGGTTTATAATCTTTACCGAGAAAGAAATATTCTTGTCTTGACTTTGGCAAACCTCAAATCGCCTGGAGGACGTATAGAACTTACAAAAATGAACCGATGGAAATCTTAAGGCATGTTAAAATGACAAAGACCCCTAGGACTGGTTATTTTCTGAATGAACCAATCAAGTTCTTGCATACACCCTACGGAAGCCGCCATGGCGGCCTCCGTAGGGCGAGTATGATACTTCACAATCGAGGCCAAACCAACTGATCTTGGTCTGGGACACGTATGGGACAGGGTAGTGTAGTTTTATACATTGACTTAACCCTCATGGGAGGCAATACTCTCGTTGTCGACACTTTAGCGCTCGGGACATATTACAAAGCCAGAACCTTGAACCCCTCATTTTTTGATGCGACAATTGCGGGGGGAGAGGGACCTTGGCAAGCAAGGTGACTTCACTCTGTGATCTGATGTAGATACAATTAGCACTTTGACAGTCGTCTAGAATTGCATCAAGCAATCAATTAATTGAATCTTTATAGGTATCGACTCGTAGTCCGGTACATACTAGATTAAAAGACAGCTCAACTACCTAGACTCAGGTATACTCGTGGCGCGCCTTGGATTGTAACTAACCTCTTCGTAATGAATCCAAATACACTCTGGGGGTTTCTTAAGTCAATATCATCTCCCTAAATCATCTACGTATCAACTCACCACCGCTAAAATTCCCTGCACAACCAACCTTGTCTTAGCGAGCTACTGTGCTTCTCTTTGAACGAGTCTCCGCTGTAATCAGATATCCCACAACAATATGTCTGCCCTTTCACGTCCGTATGATAAATCACAGCTGGAAGACTAATGTCTCCAACCAGCGTACTTACATGTTCTTTTGTAGACGAAAAACTTTCCACTGAAAAAAGGATAACCAGTGGCACTGGCAAAAACGGTGGCAAAGCAGGATTCGAACCGCAGTCACAACTTCGTATATTTCACCGCGTAAGGCGAGGCTTCATAATTCAACGTCACCTGTCCTGTGACACCCGGCACTATTTGCAACGCATAATGGCTACTTCACTCTATGACCCGTTTAGTAAAGATATACTTATAAACCGCGCTCGCGATGCAAATATAGCCGTCCCTTCGACAGTCGCCTAGGCTAATATGCGTCGGCCGCGGTGTCAACACTATAGCCAACCAATCAACCAAGTTATCCTCTCGATGTTGGCTAATATGTTATCCAATAGATAGAGTAAACGATGTCTCGATTGCCTGGAATCAGGTATGCTAGTGCGCAACTAACCTCTTCGTGATGATCCGACCCTCATCTAGTCCTTGATGACAGCCTTTTTCTTCTACTCAATATCCACTGTACCTCCCGTATGAGTTTTGTGAGATGCATCATCCTGATAGGGAAAAGAAAAGGATATGAAGTAGCGCTTCCGTGAGACGGTATCGAGATTGGCTCGAGACTGACTCGTCCCGTCACGTCTCTACATTCTATGACCTAAGCCTGGATTTGATTTAAAGACCTTAGTTCGGCTTGTCCTCAACATCACGTCAATGGGTGCATATATGCAAGGGAAGCCGCTCCGAGGACTTCAGTGCTCAAACTTTGGTACATACTGCAGATCTTGGCAATTTTTTCAACTTCTATCGCCACTGTACGAGCCAGCTGCGCACTTTACAGAATCGAATGTCTGGTGAAGTTATGGCAACTTTTAATAATGTGACATCCGTTCCACCACTCCTAGCGAGGCACAACTTAATTAATTTCGGGGACCGGCTAACTTGTCCCCTTGCATGTCTCGGTCTAGCAGCAACGCTACAGTGTGAATATGTTTGCTAGTGGGATCGCCAGCCAAACACATAATCAGTGACGTTGATCAGAGACAAATCGCCAACCACCATCGGCGGCACACTGCAAATGCGCCCATCTATGCCGTACAACTTCAGAAATTGAAACGGAAGCGGCCGTGCCTACAGAGCTTCAATGATTTTGCTTATCTATAGCGTCCGTTTCTTCGATACATCATCCGAATAAGCCTTTGTTTTACTCAAATGCCTCAAAACTTTGTGTTCAAAAGACAAGCCCTACGGCCTGTTAGAAAAACATGGTGATCAATAATGTTGACAAAAACGGTGGCAAAGCAGGGTTCGAACCGCAGTCACAACTTCGTATATTTTCACCGCGTAAGGCAAGGCTTTTATCTTATGTCACCACTAATGTGACACCCGGCACTGTTAACGACGCATAATGGCTACTTCACTCTGTGACCCGTTAAGTAAAGATATACCTACAAATCAAGTTCGTGATGGGGATACTTTGACAGCCGCCCAACATCATCAACCAACCAATCAATTAACCAATCAATCAATCAATCAAACTACCCCTTAGGTTTTGTTTCGTACTAAGTCCGGCGCATACAGTACTAGAATAAGATATGGTTCAATTTCCTAGAGTTAGGTATGTCCATAGTACGCCTGGCTTGTGCTGTAAGTAACCTCTTCATAACGATCCCTATGTATGCTCTCGTAGTTTCATCTCTTCGTGATATACTCTACCTCTCTCTCAACGAGCCTCCGCCGTACCCAAATGCCTTACAATAGTGCAGTTACCTTCTCACGTCCAAACAACAAATCACAGCTGGAAAACATCCTATGGTTTTTATGTCTCCAACTAGAGTGTGTACACATTCTTTTGTAGATCAAACTTCTCCGCTGAAAAAAATGAATGAGTAGTCGATAATGCCGACAAAAACGGTGGCTAAAGTGGGCTTCGAACCGCAGTCACAACTTCGTATATTTTCACCACGTAAGGCAAGGCTTCATAATTCAACGTCACCAGTGGTGTGACACCCGGCACAATTTGGAACGCATAATGGCTACTTCACTCTGTGACCCGTTAAGTAAAGGTATACCCACAAGTCGTGTTCATGATACGAATATACCCACCAATTTGACAATCTCCCAGGATCGTACATCGGCACTGCAACTAGCCAAACAGCCAAATTACACCCCGGATACCGAATCATGACCGGATATGTAGAATTAAACACGGCTCGGTTGTCTAGAACTAGGTATGCTAGTGTGTGCAGCTAACGGCTTCGTGATGAGCAAGGTCCTCATTTAGTCGTTCTTGTCAAATTTCTTTTGCGTCGACTTACTTTCCTTCCTACGCTTTATGAGTTTTTTGAGACGCATCATTCTGGGGGAAAAGGAACAAGGTGTAAACATGGTTTCTGGCGGGATCATCAGCCAGACACATGACTAGTAACGTTGATCAGAGTCAGTCCGACAACCACCACAACAAAACCATCACCTAAAGATAAATGAACTTTGAGGAGTGATAATGGTTTAATAGGTGGTTGATGTCTTCTTGATGATATCATGCATCGCTCACCATCACCCATGACGTACCCCAGAAGATCTTTGCCCTATATGCCCATTATAAGTCCAGGTGAATTTGCCCGCCTGTTCACTTCTTGCAAACCCCCTCATGGATGGGGCAAGTCGATCAGTACGTTCTTCAACTATGATAATACTCGACGGTCTTTTGAGTAGCTTGATGTAGCTGTTGCTCTATCCGGCGGCCCCGACTCCCTCTGCCTGCTTTATCTTCTCAATAGACACCTCTCAATAACCCGCCCTCGAACAATATCTCTTCGTTCAATCACCATCGATCATGACCTCCAACCAACATCCCAAGCCTCGGCGCAGCGAACTCACGCTCGAGCACTAGCCATGGGAGTACCCAACATCGTCCTCCCCGCAGCATGGGACACCCATCCTACCGTTGACGACACAAAAACGGCAATCGAAGAAGCTGCACGCAAAGCTCGATACAAAGCTCTCTGGCACGGCCTATGGGGACAAGACTCGTCCGACAACAACCAAACGACTCAGACGCTCATGTTCGCACATCACGCAGATGACCAACTCGAAACAGTCATCATGCGTACCATGCGTGGAACAAATACATATGGGATGGGCGGAATGCGTGCCGTACGTCGGTGGGGAATGGGTGAACAAGATCCAAGAGGGATGAGGACTTGGATATGCAGACCCTTGCTGAGCGTACCCAAAGTAAGCTTATTTGAATCGAGATATTCGGTTTTGTGACCCTTTTTGCGCGCATCTAGGACCGTGTACTGGCTACATGTGAGGCCAACGGTCTAGATTACGAGCAAGACGCGACAAACTTTATACCCGATCTTACCGTGCGAAACGGTATACGGCACACACTTTCTCAGCTTGAACGGCCTCCTGCAAACGAGAAGATACGGCATGCTATCGAACGTGTGCGCGCTCTCGCTGCAGGGACAGGTGAAATAGAATGTATGCGCAGGTATGTGGGAAAGATGGCCGAAAGGGTAATTCGAGTTGATCGAGAAGGTAAGCTCTATTCACTCGCTTACCGATTAAAGATTAATCATACCAACAGTCGACGACTATCTCCATACGAATACACGCCCGTCACCTCCATCTACACTTCTTCTAGTCCCACCCAATACACCAACTCCACTCCCACCCGACATCCAAAACGCACTCATCCATCGCATCCTACGCTACATCTCTCCCCACCCCTGGGGCTCACCAGAATCAGAAGCAGGCCGACGAAGCGAGAGCATTGACCGAATCATCCAACACGTTTTGGACCCCTTTGCCGAAACCAAAAACATCCAGTCATTCACAGCCGGAGCCCAGGTGTTATGGACAAGGGTCATCATACGTCCAGGTGGAGTAATCAAGCGGTGGAGCCGGGAGCGAGAAAGAACGACGCAAGGGTGGTTAGCAAGTCGACAGCCTCCATTGGCGGCAACACTTCAAGCGCTCACGGTCCAGACCAATACAGGGGCAGAACTATTATGGGACAACCGATTTCTCGTACGCGTGCGTGCACGAGAAAATCATTGTCGAGTTCTGATCAAACCTAGAGGAAGACTGGTGCTTCCTGAGACTGTGCAGGTACTGAAAGATGGGACACACAAACCGATAGACTGTGAGACTCGGTTCATCCGAGAGCTTGATGCGATCTAAGGCAAAATTCATCATTTTTTTTCGTATGTAACTCTGAAACTGAAACATCCCAAATCACAATCCAAGCTCGACTCGGTCGCGCACGCAGATAGACAGATTAAAACACAGGCCAACATTCAACCAAATAACAAGAACAGAAACAGGAAACACAAACGAATACGTTCGCAATAACAGAAACCAAACGAGGTTTTGAGCGTTTGAGGAGCGAAAGCTGCAGGGTAAAGAGGCGAGGTAAGTGGGGATACGCTCGGATATTTTGGGCAGCACATTGAGGGGAGGGGTGCGACGTGGCGGCAGGTGATGGGGGCAGAAAGAAATAGAAGGTGGGGAGTAATGAGTGAACTGTGGAGAAGGTGGAGAAGATGAAAAGATAAGAACGGAAAACCAAAGGAATCAGAAACGAGGAGAACACAACACAATCGATGAATACAAGCTACATTGGTAAACGAAGAGCCAGACAAGAAATAAACACATGAAGGAAAGAAAAAAGGAAAAAGTGCCGATAAAAAATTAAGAGTATAAATTTGAGTGGGAGTGTGTGAGCGACGTACATCGTGCATCGGCCCGTACTCGACGCCCATCCTAGGGTCCGGCATCGTGACATCATCAGAGGCATTGGCAGTCGAGTTGCCAGCGCACTACATAGTCCAGGCCCTACACGTGCCTTGCCGCGCCTGTTTCCTATTGTGATCGTTACCCAAACCGCCCCCCACACCCCTATGTCCTTCGGTCTCTACACCAAGTCGTTCGATCCGATCTTCGGCTTTCCCTCCCTCTCCTACACACACACGCCGCACGCCCCCACACCCTCGCTTGTCCTGTTCCTCCAGCTACAGCCCCCAATTCTATCTCCCCAATCCATCCCTTCCTAATTCCCCCTATCCCCCCTCTCATCTAACCCGCTCCTCCTTCGCCCGCTCCACCAAACTCGTCTGTCTTGCGTTTGGTGTTGCGTTTGGCCCAACGGAGACCGCACGCGTTGCACAGCGTCTTGGCGCCCAACGGACCCTATATTCGGCACGCAGTGGCAAAAAGTTCGAGATTAGATGTGTGTGAATAAAGGTCGAATGATTATAATCAAACGGTTGAGAAGCGAGGCAAGTCGAGGCGAGAAACAACGTCATAAATGGCAGAGACAAATCGTCAATTGGAAGATGTGTCGGGTGAGAAAAAGGTGGCCAACGAACCTTGCGCCATTCAGGACTGTCAGTCCGACCGCATGTTACGCATACATATTGCTCCTGTGCCGCGTGCGTCTTTTTCGGCTGTAGCAATATGACCAATGTCAGTATAAGTTTTGGCGTGGAGCAGACGAAAGAAGGGACCAGGGATGAATGGAGCACTCGCCTTTTTCCTCGTCCGCCCTGCCTCGGAGGATTCAGTTATCGGCTCCTCAGCAATCGATCCGCGTCTGGCGGATGCAGCCGCAGCTCCAGCGCTCGTGCTCGGCCCTGTGTTAAACGAAGCATTGTACATCGCATCGAATGAAGGTCCACCGAAGCGATTTGTCTGTGAAGGATAGTAGAGATTCGTCGCTGCCGGAGGCTGAGGCATAGCGTGAATGCTGCGGGGTTGGAAAGCGGCATCGGCGTCGCCCGTTGCTGGCCCTGCTGCATCATACAAACGTTGTTAGTCACACGTGTGAAGAGTAGATTACACATGTCTTATCCCACCTAGATTTGTCGTCGGGTAGACTGGAGAGGCGAGCGTCGACGAGGGTTGAATGAGTGGAGTGTCCGATGCGGACGCGATCTGGTTGATCGGGTATGCCGGAGAGGCGAGTACGGGGGAGGGGGGAACGCCCGACGTGCGGAGGTTGAGGAGTTGTTGGCGCAGTCGCTCGTTTTCGATCTTGAGCTCGAGGAACGAGTCGAGCCTAAGGGCCGGCGTCTGATGTCAGCGCATGGAATGAAGGTAGGTTAGGGGCGTGGTACGCACATGGCAGTATTGCGACTTGGGTAAGGACGGGCCATGACAATGAAGCACGACGCTTCGGCCTCGGAATTCGGGTTCGGATTCGAGTCGGCGTTCATGCTGGAGCTGGAGCTTGTGCTTGTGCTGGGGCCGGCCTCGCCGGTGTTGGCGGATGATTGTGCGGAGCCCTTGGAATAGATGGCATGTCCGCGAAGTTCGAAGAGTGGAGTGGTGGTCGAAGCGGGTGGCGGTGAATGCGCAAGTCCTCCGGAATGAGTAGGAGTGGTGGGCGAGTGCATTGGAGACGTCGGGTGCGAGCCGCCGCTGCGTGGGGATGAAAACCTAGAGCACAGACGAGCATAGCTGAATAGCTCGGTGTGGCTCTCGACGGCCCGCTTCAGGTGATCGGTGAATGGCGCAGCGTCGTCTTCTGTTGACATGTGGAAATTTGAGTTACATGTGATAGACAATGAATGACAAGGCACCGACCGTGAAGGATGTCTCTAATCGAGCGCTCAAGCAGTTCATCATCCCGCCACCCGAGCTGCTCAGCAATCGCTGGACTCGCCCAAAGAATATGGGCAGAGGGATTCAGCACAAGCAAAAGCGAACCCGAGAGCTCAGAAATGAGGATATCCGCCCATTTCTTGCGTTTCGTAAACTCAAACACGGGCGGCGGCTTGGACGATACCGTGTGTGATGCGTGCGACGGTAGTGCTGCGAGCGACATTTGCGTTCGCTGCGGGTTAGTGTGTGGGCGTCGTGGATTCCGTTGGCGGGGTCGTCGCCGGGAGTGAGGGATTGTGGCTGATAGCGTTGCGTTATGTATGACTGCCCCACGTGATATGACGCAAAATTCCTTTTCTTTTCCTCCATGTCAGACCACCTCTCAGGCAAGTTTTCCCCAGCTCGTTCTCCCATTGCTCGGCTCATATTAAACATTACACAGCTGCCTATGCTACGGTGTAT
>JAYRCO010000179.1:19075-34269 GCA_037042815.1 Ceratobasidium papillatum | reverse complement strand
GCGCCAGCACGTCAAT
Source organism: Ceratobasidium papillatum (assembly GCA_037042815.1). Taxonomy (NCBI): domain Eukaryota; kingdom Fungi; phylum Basidiomycota; class Agaricomycetes; order Cantharellales; family Ceratobasidiaceae; genus Ceratobasidium; species Ceratobasidium papillatum. The sequence goes on along the minus strand of JAYRCO010000179.1, from coordinate 34,253 downwards.
GTATTGGAAATTCGGTCTCGGTCGCTAGCCCGAGGTTGACTCGAACTACCATATCAGAACAACGCTGTGCATTTTTGTCTTCTTCAGCTCTATAATCTTATTTGTGATTGGTTGGCGTATTCTACGCAACGGCTAGCTTAACAACATGTGCATCATGGCGATGCCCGAAATTAGATCAGCGTTGCGAGGCAGTTCCATTGGTTGATCCCGTCCATTGGACAATAAAGGGGAAGCGGGTGGCGGCATGGCTATCCTTATCACGACTTGTATAAAAGAGGCCCCGCGCTCATCTATCCTGGGCACCTACTCCCACCCTCGCCGGTATACTCATGACGGAACTCCACACATTTTCGGATTTGGTGAGTTTGCCACGAGATCTGACACTATTAATCTCACTCAACGCTTTGTTCATAGGACACATTCTTGGTGGACTACTCTGAGTTTGCCGTGGTCGAGTTTTGTGCTGGATCGAATATAAGCGCAAAGCCGTCTTTAGACGATCTCAAGGCTAAAGTGGGTCCACTTCTTTCGTATATAAAACGTATCCTCATGTGCATATAAAAATAGTTCAAGCACGTCACCTTCGCCAGGCTATCGGTTGAGTCTCTCGAAAATTTTGCTTATATGTAAGTGAATCTGCACCCCAACGTAGAAATACGTCCCACTAACAAAGTACTTTCGTAGTGTGAGCATAAGCCTGGAACTGAGGTCCTCACTGTCGGTTACTAATTCTTACTCCAGAGCGATCGTTACAACATCGGGAGCACACCTACCTTTGCCCTATTCAAGGAAAAGGAAGTTGTCGAACGCATCGGTGCAAATGATCTCGATGGAATCACCGCTGCCATCAACAAGCATGCACCTGCAGTCGAAGAAAAACCCGATGACATCGCGAATATACCAAACGTCTTACCAGCTCGTGCGATAGATAGCATGTGGAACTCTCCAGCTCTAGCCAACGCCGACTCCCGTGCACTACCTCCATCTCGACACTTTGAAGACACCCTCTCCCAACTCCGTATCACGCTTCTTTCAAAGACGCAGCACAAGGCCGTGCATGTCGTTGATGGATCATTGGTTGAGCCGACGTTGGCGTTGTTTTGTCCTATTGAGGGTGGAGAGGTGTGTTATCTTCTTCGATTTCGTGTGTTAGAGTGACTGAGCGTTTTGTAGTATGCGATCGATGCGACTGTCAAGGAGCTAGCCGGAAAGACCAACTCCGAGGTGCAGGTGATCGATATGGTACAAATCGCTGCGGGAGAATGGGGTGTATTTGGCAAACGTAAGTGTTATAAAACTATTCCTAGGATGCAATGACTTACCTCTCATCCAGTGGCCTCCGGATTCCGTCTCAAGAACAACCCTCTCGGCAAAATTAAACCCACCGAAGATCAAGATGATGATGACGATGGCGACAAGAACCTCAAAGCTCTCGAGTCCTTCTGGCGTATAGTCGTCGAATCTAATCCTCCTGCTCCGGTAGCAACTTCCACTCCCGAAATCGATGCTGCTGTTGCAGACGAAGCCGCTCCAACCACATCCAAACCCCGTCCCCGCATCATCTATATCCGAGACTTTGGTCTCCTCGCTCCTCGCGTCTCCACCTGGTTCCCACCTCTCTACTCTGCCATCCGCGCCCGTCGTACAAACGGTCTCGGTCCGAAATCTCCAATCGCCAATCCCACTACTGTCATTTTTGGCGTTTCGCCACCTCTTTCGTCGGCTCTTCCAACTGCGGCGGAGGGCGGAGGATGTTCTTGCGAGTCGTGCCGCCCGTCAGCTAAGAAGTGGGACGAGAGTGCAACGAAGGAGCGAGCGGAACGGTTAAAGGCTTTGAAAGAGAAGTGGGATAAGGGAACGCTTTTGAAGGATTTACCTTCGTTTAGGCCGAGGGTGAAGATTACGAAGCAGGACTTGGAGAAGGAGCAGCAGAAGGAGAAGGAGATTGAGGAGGCCAAGGTTGCGAAGGAGGTGAAGGAGGAGCCTGAGGATACGCCCAAGGGGGAATCGGAGGAGGTCAAAGGAGAGACCAAAGAAGAACTCGAGGACCTCAAGGAAGAGTCCAAACACGAATCTAAAGACGAGCCGGCAGCTACGACCGGGACCGAGAGCAAGGCAGAGAAAGACGAGGAGTTAGTGCAGGCCGTGACCGAAGAGAAGGACGAACCAAAAAACGAATCGGACGCCGAAGCTAAGGAGGAGGGGGGAAAAGAAGGCACAGACGAGGCTGAACCAAAAGCCGAGGAGACTCCCAAGGATTCAGACGGCACATCAGACTCGGGATCTTCCTCATCTTCCTCTTCGTCTGAAGAATCGGATTCGGACTTCCAACACAAACTCGACGGCTATTTCCGCTCTTGCATCATCGCTCCTGCTAAACGCAATGCCAAACTCGAACGTGCCTCCCGCGAAACTCGGCGACGCGAGGTCAACGAGCTTATGCTTCGTATGAATGTTGGGATCAAGGGTGGAGAGATCGAGTCTGGCGCTGCCCCTGTCCCAGTCAAAGAAGATACCAAGGAAAATGAGGGCGATGATAAAGCGAAGGAGAAGACCAAGGATAAGACCAAAGACGAGGACAAGGAAGCAGATGACGACATGATGAAGGGATGGGAGGAGCGTCTATTGGAGTCGGATGCACTCAAGAGCGTTGTAGAACGTGCACTCGAGGTAGCGATGCTCGCTAATGAGGACGAGCAAGGGCAAGAGCCTACCCAGCTCACGTGGGCGTCGCTTCAAGACGCATGGAGGGCGAACAAGAGTAGCGATGAGGAGCGTAAGGCTTGGACAAAGGATAACGACGACTCGAGCGACAAGGACGACGATGAGAAGAAAGATGAGGAAAAGGCGGTCGACGAAGTGGTCGAGAAAGTCAAGGCTGCTAGCGATTTGGACGAGTATGAGCAACGTCTGCTCGGATGCATTGTCGATGTTGGTGAGTAGGCCTTTCTATGTTAGGAGTTCCAATGACTCAGGTAATTTGCTTTCTAGCGAAGCTGTCTACCTCGTTCGAGAACGTGCATCTCCCCGCTCATGTGATCGACAACGTTCGCTCGATCGTATCTCTTCCTCTTCTCTACCCAGAAGCCTTCAAGTCGGGGATCTTGAAGCAACAGGCGATTTCTGGAGCGCTCTTATTCGGTCCTCCTGGAACTGGTAAAACACTGGTTGTTCGGGCTCTTGCGAAGGAATCAGGTTCTCGCATGGTAAGTCGCATACACCCAAGCTATTCTGAAAACTTAGATTGACTTCTATCATAGATGGCTATTAAACCATCCGATATTGCAGATAAGGTCAGTAGCCGATCGAATATCTCCGCTCCTTATATTGACGTTTTGAACAGTGGGTTGGTGAAACCGAGAAACTCGTGCGCAGCCTCTTCAAGCTCGCTCGTCGTCTTAAGCCTTGTGTGGTTTTCATCGACGAAATCGACTCAATTATGGGCTCGCGGACGGGGAACTCGAGTGGAGGTTCACGCTGGCATACGAGCATGCTTACCGAGTTCATGCAAGAGATGGACGGTCTGATGGCTTCGAGTGTTATCGTTATCGGTGCGACAAACCGGCCATCTGACGTCGATGACGCGGTTCTTCGTCGTCTCCCTTGCCGTCTGTTGGTGGATCTGCCAGGGGTGGAAGCACGTGAAGAGATCCTGAAGATCATGCTCAAAGACGACGAACTAGGACCGGATGTTGATATCGGTGATTTGGCAAGGAAGACCGATCGGTTCAGTGGTTCTGATTTGAAACGTGAGTCAAATAATCGTATATCTAGAAGTATAACTGAACAAATCCTTTTCTAAGATTTATGCGTTGCCGCGGCTATGGATGCTCTCAAGGAGAACGTCAAGCTACCATGGCTTGCCAAAAAGGAAGAGTCCAAGGATGCATCCGGTACAAAACCCGATGATACATCCAAGTCAAAACCTGCGGCCGAGAAGGAGAAGGAGAAAGACTCGGCTTCTGACGACGGATCATCGCTCTATCCCTCCGATCCCAACTCAGAATCGCCATCGACTGGCGTCACTACACCAGAAGAGAAACCGGAGGCTCTCAAGCCGCGTATCCTCGTTGCTCGTCACTTTGTCCGTGCTCTCATGGACGTCGCACCTTCTTCATCCGAGTCCCAAGGTTCACTGAGTGAGCTTCGCAAGTGGAATACTCAGTTCGGAACCGGTGCACGCGAACAGCCTCGAACCACCGGATCGTTGCCATACAACTATGGAGGTGCTAGGTCTTCTCTTACGGGCTCGAGTGGTGTACCCGGAATCGGCGGCTCTTCGAGCTACAGCTCAAGCGGGCTGGGCTCAACGGGATTGGGCTCGAGCGGCCTTGGTTCCGGAGGGATGGGATCCAGTGGTCTAGGTTCGGGCCGCTATGGGTCGAGTGGCTTGGGGGCGACCGGGATGGGTGCCTCCGGCTTGGGCTCTTCCGGCTTGGGTTCTGCTGGTTTAGGCTCTTCTGGCTTGGGCTCATCCGGCCTGGGCTCCTCTGGTATCGGTTCGAGCGGTTTGGGCTACACTGGCTTGGGATCATCCGGTCTGGGATCATCAGGCTTAGGCTCGACAGGCTTAGGCTCGACAGGCTTAGGCTCGACAGGCTTAGGCTCGACAGGCTTAGGTTCTACCGGCCTGGGTGGGACTGGTTTGGGATCCTCCAGCTTCAACCCCACTGGTTTGGGCTCGACAGGTTTGGGTTCGACAGGTCTAGGCTCCCTTGGCTCCTTAGGCCTGGGCTCGTCTGGTCTGGGCTCGTCTGGTATAGGTTCTCCTGGCCTGAGCTCACTCTCTGGTCTCAGCAACAAAGGCTCCGGTGCTCCTGGCGCTAACGGGTATACTCCTCCTACATACACACCTCCAGGCATCGGAGGCACGTCCACAGGCTACATGTCTAAACTTCCAGGTTCTCCAGGTATCATTCCAGGATATACGCCAAGCACTCCCGGCGGCGGTCCTTCGGCTCCTGGGTCTTAATCAAAGTGTTTCGAGTTGGTACTTGAGTCTAGATGATTTTCGTTTGTGTCTTTAGTTGTTGTATTCATTCCGTGAATCTTGAAAATGTACAAATCTGTTAACTGAGCAATACATGGGTTACAAAAAAGCCTTCAGTGCATTGAAAATAAAGGTGTTGATGGAGCAATATCCAAATGACGCTCAAACACTTATACTCGGTGGGCATAGTTGGCTTAGAAAACGAACATATGGATCGTAGCCCCCTAACAACACACACAAGGTCCTCCTCTAGTGCTTCCTGCGATGTTCTACTATTTGTAGCGAAAAGAACTCGCAGTATCAATCCAGTTCATATTCCCAGCGAGATTGATGTGCGGTTAAAACATCGGATTTCACTGCGCATATACCCACTCTAATAGAGTAGCCTAACCTAAATTTCCCCAGCTTTGCAATGCTCGATCAGATGTGTAACTGTGGATTAGGATGAGAACACCTCCAAAAAGCTCTTCATAAAGTTTCCGACCATACTAGTAAGCACGATACATGATTATATCAGGATCGCTACTGCTCCCCAGCAATGGCAATATCAGTTGAAAATTATGCAAATTCAAGGGGCATCGATTGACCATTTCGATAACTGACTACGTCTGTGAAGGCAGAGATAAGCACGACTTGAGACATCTCCGACCTAGGAAACTTTAACTAGTCAAAGTTTATTTTCGCAGATATTTTCGCAGAGTAGACGAAAAACGTAGAACAGAGACGACCATTCGATGCGCCTGACTACATAGAAATCGTTGTTCAAGATTGATTACACGACTACGAGCTAGGAAACATTTTTTACCCTGGTGCTGATTGATAATTCTTAAATCGTTGCCGGTTGTTCAGCATGGGTGCTGTTCCAGCTCTAACAGTCATTTTGAGTGGATACAACTTCGCATTATATAGATGTAGAAAACATGAATGACCGACAAGCCCAAGAACAAACGCCCTACGCACAAGGATTGGGGTATTCGCGCTTCGTCGGGTCTGACGGGATCCACCCCATCTTGAGCCCAGTCTGGTAGCTCCACTCGGCGGCAATCTCGTTCTAAGCAGCACCAAGCAACGTTAAACATGAATACCCATATGCTTTCAAAGCCAAGTACGAACCTTCCATGTCCAGAAGATCCAACCCGCTCCATTATTCTCGTAAGAGTTGACCTGGGCCTCCCAGAACTTGCGAAGCTGAACCTTGTAGTCATCCGAGAAGTTCGCGCCAGAACCTGTCTTGACAGAGCAATCGCCGACCTTGGTAGACCCAGGGAATGTTCCATCGTAGCGAGCGCCGTTGGGTCGTCCGTTGAGGTATTTGGCACAATCGGTGACGGCGAGACTCCATTCGCCAGTCACGACATTGTTTTGGTTTGCTTGGTAAGGACCGAGGTTGGTCTTGCCGAAATCGCAAACACTCTGAGTGGTTGGTGTCAGCACAAAGAGCATGACCCAGTAAAAGTGATTGTACCGTGATATGCTCATCGAATGTCCTTGCGACTTCACCATCACTAAATACCTCATAGTGGTGCTGTAAATATATTTTGTCAGACAAGCGTTTCTCGCGTTAACATTATGAAAACTTACAGTGTCCATTACGACTCCGGTAGCATTGGGCTTTGTGAGGAAACCATTCCAAGCACTGAGTGGTTGGAATGCGTCGTGGATAACCTCTACCAGGTTTCCCTGTCACCAGAATATGATTAGCCGAGTTATAAGGTAATCAGGCTACTGCGTACCTGCGGTTTCGATTCACCGAGAGGATACCGAATGCTTTTATATGAGTCCAACCAATACTGGCGGGTCACCGGCAACACCTTATCATCTCGGAATGAAGCCGGCTCGTTAAGAGGTGCAATAGAAGTCACAACGTCTTTGTACTTCGGTTGGCTGGGATAAAGGTTAAGTATGGTAATGATAGTTTCGCAGGAGGCTTTACTTGCCTGAACTCCTTGGCAAGTAGTTTGATGATGGCATTGGTTCGATCGATGTTCTTCTGGTCAAGATGCCAGGTGGTGGCACCAGCTCGTCCCGAGTTATCGAACCCGTTCTGAAGCGGTGGATTAGAGTCTATCAACGAGAGCAAGGCTGTGTACATACCTGGCTTCCTGGGGCGCCATGAAGATCAATCAAGACCTTCACATTATGCTTCGCAGCCCACTCGATCGCCTTGCACAGGTAGGGGTACTGGCCCTGTACGTAAGGTTCCCCACCCGAGACGTCAAACGCCCAGAAACCAATCGGAATGCGAACATGGTTCAACCTGAGGCGAGTTTAGTCAAGAGATGCATTTTAGAATTAAAACAACGCTTACCCCGCAGCAGCGATCGCGGCCAGGTCCGGCTCTGTTATCCAAGTGCTCCAGTGTTTCTCCAATTTTGCCTTGGCTATATTCTTGTTTTGGAATTCCCCGAAGCTTTAATCCCCCAGTCAGAAAGGAAAATCGACGGCCTAACAAAACCACTCACGTGTACTCGTCAATGATGTTTGAGTTTCCTGTACCGTCAAAAAGAGAAGGTGTGATCCATGGCTGATAGACAAGGGAGGATGTCAGCTATAGTACATGAGGGAGATTTGTCTTGCAACGAACCTCGAGCACAAGCCATCCTCCAAGGTTGACGCCCCGGACCTTCTTGGTGCCGTAAGGGAATCGAAATTCGCCTGGCTTTTCAGACTTCTGTGCGGCGGCTGGGCCTAGGTTAATGTCAACATTGATGCTGATGTCCAAGGGGCTGCGACTGGCATGGTGCCGACGACGATCTCGAACAGCGTGGGGTTCCAATTCACCAAAGGCGACTGGCAAGACGGCAAGCAGAGAAATGACAGTCTTGGTATCGAAGATCATCTTGGCAGCAGAAGTAGTTCAGTGAACGAAAGTGTGACTAGCGCAAGTCAGAAAGAACGTGGGTACCCAAGGGGTGAGGAGAGGACAAAACGCGTTTGTTGGTTCACCGTCATCCGAGAGCAGACATTAAATACCCCAGGTTGTTCTAGTCCATCACGGTTTGAGTGCACCCGAAAGAAGTCGAAAGGTTCAAATTCTTCGATCAGGTTTGAAGTTCTGGGGATGGTTGTCAATTGAACAAAGCCGTGCATCGCGTGGGTAATGTGTCAGATAACTCAATCAGGAAGCACTGTTTCGGAACCGAAACTCCACACGAGAAGCCATGGAATCATGAGAGTTGGAAATTGGAAGGCTGCGATCGAACTGCCAAGAGATGACAGGAAATGACAAAACCAAACAAAATTCTGCCCAAATAGCCTACTTCGACTCACACAGCGCACTAAATGACGATTAGTTATAGCAGAGTGGTAGTAATTGCTCCGAGCACTTTCCTCCTAACAACCCGGTTATTTCTTCTACTGGAACACAGCTCACAATCCTAAATCAGAGCTCATAGTGCCACTCAAGGGTCGGTTGGGGAAGCACTGCGAGACAAGCTACTAAAAAATTACTCGGTCATACCGGTCGGCCCATGAAGCCATCGCTTACAGCCTAGAGGCTACGGCAACTCAACAATCTTTCTGGGGTTGCCCCACTGATGGTTCTTGGAGGGGTAGGATCATGACCAAATGAACAGGTTGGGATATATGTTGCTTCTCCCGCTTGCGATAGGTAGGAACAGTTCTTCTAATCATATTATATAGAGGGTCGAAGAAAGGATCAGCGACACCAAGCTTCAACGTAGTATTTTAGATGTGCATAGACAATAGAGCCCTCTCCCCATGAAACGCTAGCAGGATTGCTACGAATACTTCTGGCTGCGCACTATATTGTACCTCAATATTGATATCGTAAATGAATGCATATTGTTTCTAGTAACATAAGAATGAAATACTACATGATTCACCAGTAGAACCCCTTTGCGATGACTGAAAACTTCAAAGCATAAACTGATTAGGTTAAGTTACTCCGGATACACTTGTGTAGTGAGCCCTAAATCGACTGAATCCTGCATAGCTGTAGGCAGAGTGATGTAAGCAACGTGTAAGCGACAAAGCAATACATATACGAAGGCGGCGGCGCGCCTTTATACATAATCAAACCTCTAATTGTTTGGATGGTAGTCCAAACCAAAGAGAAGTAGTACGTACAGTAGCACAAAAAGAACTCACTTAATGCTTGAGAATGCGAAGCTAGCCACCTCACATCAGTACGACATCACCTCCTTTATTGTTTCGTATGATTCGTCCATATTTATGAGCTGAAGCCAAGGGTTGACTTGAATAACTTGACTAGGAAGAAGCTCATCTGAAAATGCGAGAAATCGAATATTTTTGTCTCATGAAAGGGCAACTGAAACTGTTTTGTGCAAATGCTCACCTGGCTTACGGCGCAATGTTGATAGGGGCACATAAGTGCTACGAGATTTGTCCCAAGCATTAGCCATTGCGGCCTCAATATTTTTCTGATGAGCTGGAGTCTGCCCAGGCACAGTGCGGATGAATTCCCTAATTTGGCTCTGGAATGAGTCAAGAGTCATCCCTTTCGCACTGATTTTCTTCTAGAAATAAGAGCAGTGATGAATGTTGTGACTGGATGTTGACTGAAATTCTTACTTTAAATTGAACAGTTCCGTCAATCATCTGTGTCTTGCTGTTACCCAGCTCTTTTACTACGTCTGAAGTGACCCAATCAACGATCTCCTGCATCGTGGTATCGATTAGGTTCACCACCATCGTTTGAGCATTGATTCGAGTGACTGTCCAAACATCATCCCAGACTTTCCACACTTCCTCCCACATCTCATCTCGCTTATGATCGTTGATAATAAGGCTTGTTTCACGAACCACCTCTCGAGCGGCAAGAAGAGCAGCTTTACAGCCAGCTTCAAATGCCAGATCGAACATCATACCGTGCGACTTGTCTGAAGTATACTGGCCGTGGCCAGCAGCGCGGGCAGCGGGCAACGCAGCATGCAAAGCTGCATTCCATAGCTGGCTGAATTGAACTACGTTCTTACCAAAGAAAAGATATTTCAAGCGATAGATCATCGGGAGTTGGCTGATGTCTTGTCCGAACTCTTGACTAAGGTTGCCGTAGCCTTCAGACAGAGCCTCTAGCAAGCTGTCCCAGAGTGTTTCAAGTATTTGGTTCTTGACAGGCGAATCAAACACTTGATTCAAATCAAAAAGCCAGAGCCGGTCCTCGATGTCCTTTCCAACCGTACATTGGTTTTTGAGGACATGCTGCAGGATACGCGGTGCTTGACCTTCCAGTTGTGAAGAAACACGCGCTCGAAGCTGAGCTTCAAGGCCAAAGTGTAGTCGAAGCTTTAGACACTGATGCAGTAGAGTACGAACCACCGGGATAGGTAGGCCCCAGACAGCCAGTTCACGTTTACTAAGTCCTTTGTACAGACTTCTACCAGTTGCTCTCCTAAACTCGGTAATAGTGTCGAGAACAATTTGCAATAACGCGTCGACAATCTTGTCCGTAAGAGCGGCTGTAAAGTTTTCCAGCTTCAAGAGCAAGCGTGATTGGACATCTTCAGGTGAGGGAAGTGTGAAAGGGAGGGTATGCCGCATGACAACCATCACAATGGTCCAGGCGAAAAAGTAGCAGTTATACTCTCGGAGCGCATATATAGAGGCTTTTGGGTCTTGTGCCATTGCGTAGCAAGCAGAAAGAATAAGCTCGACATCGGTCTGCTGGGGAAGCTTTATCTCAACTTCCTGGCGGCTTCCAATCAGTACGAGCGCTTTCTCAGCTGAATCGATAAGAGTCGCTTCATCAGCAGCTCGCCTCTCTGGCTTTCCGGCCGTCTCTGCCAACAGCCGTAATGCATTGGGATCTAGGGGTCGTCGATCAAATCGACAGGTCTGTCCGTTGCTCATCTGAGCTAAGACAAACCGGTGCGGTACCGCGGTATTGGTAATACGAATCTCCAGTTGGGTCATCATTTTGCTAGGCAGCTTGTGATACCAGTTGAATATGTTTCCTTCACCCCATTTGGAGCTGAAGTTCATCGGGGTTCGCCCGCCTTTTCCTGGAAGGGAATCGAGGCTGGAAGCAATCAGCATGGTTGTCGCCGGCCAGTAAGTGGATAATAAGAACGCGACCATCCATGCTAATTGCAGCTGGGTCTTATATTTGTCAAACGGCCGAGGCCCATGCTGCATGAATCTAGAGTCTACTCCTCGAGGACACAGCATGCTTCGCATCCTATGTTTAAACATAAGCGCCACACACACCAAACCCTGGTTGTATACAGCTTTTTGACTTGGAACAGGTTTTTGCATGCAAGCGGAAAAGCCCGCTATCATTGGCGTCAAATCTGGTTAGTGTGATTAAAACATGTGGTAAGACACGTGCAATAATCAAAACGCCGAGATTACCTTTCCGCAACCAGCGCTCTCCGCAAATTCCATGAAGCGATCTAGCTCCTCCGAATCTCCCTACTGTGCTCTTGGGGTCTGCAAGCAGTTGTTGACGCAGGATATGATTTTAAACTAGCGGCATGCGACTTTTACCCGTTTGGTTTGAGCGATACCCTTAGTACGTGCACGAAATCTGACAGGGAGCTCGAGCTTTATAGTTTCTGCTTCAACACTCAAGATCCAAACGATGTAGCGTGTGAATGAAGCACCGGTTGATCTGGATAGTAGCAATTGATAATTACCCATGGTACAATTGGAATAGTGACATTGATGCTAGGCCCAAGCCACCCAATCAGACACTTGATGTTGCGAGGTTCATTTCTCGACATATAATCAATATTCTTACACGAGGCACTTGCGTTGAATACATATATCGTGAGTACGCTCAGTCTGTTGCTCGTTTAATATGAATAATGGGTTCTTCTACCTTATTGTATACTCACTCCCTTTCAAAACGCATATAGCGATTCTTGAATTGAGATAGAGCCTATTGCTCAACCGGCAATATTTCATTCTGAGCTGCTCATGTTTCCATTTGCCGAGAACTACTGTATAGTCTAATTAATAGAGGCATAAAACGAATTGTCTGTATAAAGTTTGCCATAATCTACATAATCTCAAACTCACCATTTGCAAATTCAAGAAGAGCCTCTCCTATACAAGCATATCACGAGGTAATGATTGTCTGTAGCATAGAATATTATCCTTCGAAGAGGATTACTAATTGGGTCTGCGCTATGGCTCAAGCTGTCCTTTGTGGAGATCTTTCTAGTGGCCTATCCGTCTGCCGAGACCTGCCCTACGCTCGCGCTCTCGCGATTTCAACCTTCTGCTGGTGGCTCACCTGGCTCTGAACTGGAACGGACCAGATGAGGTTTCTTATAGTCTACTGGAAAGCGCTTAGAGGCAAGCTCTCTGGCTCTCCGTTGCCGGCACTCGTATGGAAAAAACGGCGGAACTTGCTTCAACTGTTATATAACCCCAGCGTACTACCGTCCTCATTTACCAATGGTTGTAATGTGGGCTCTGGGTGCTGCAATGGCTCAAACTGGATGCGTTGGCCATGCTGCATCATCTCAGCATTCAGACCTTGCCTTCATACTCAATCGAAATGGTCTTCCTTACTTATATGCACTGTGCAGATGCTATGAAATTCTGTTCATTCTGTTACCGACAAAAATTAGATAGACTCGAGGGGTCAACCACGCTTTTACGGCAATCAAAACGCCGGGATCACCGCTCCGTAACCAGCACTGATACCACCTGTAGCGCTTTCCACGAACACTCCAGAGTAGTACAGCCCCTCAAGAGTCCCTTCTTGAATGCCACGATGTACTACATCGCCTTGTTGAGACGTCGTGTCTTTGGGATCTGCGAGCGGCAGCTAAAACAGGAGGCTATGAGCACGGAAGATAATCAACTTCCTCGAGATGTACGTACTTTGAGCACGCCAAAGTGGAAATCACCTTGGCCAGCAGCACCTGGCTGGGTGCTGTTGTTGGAAACCAGCTTGGAAACCTTCTTGAGTGGCGCAGCTCCTTTGGAGGCGAAGACCCCGAGAGTACGAGCATCCCAATCAACCTGAAGAGCAATCGCACAGTTAGCGTTGATGACATAAAGTAGAGCAGGACAATCCGCGAGCTCGTGGACTAGAGACTGACCTGGACCGCAAGGTTATGCCACGTTAACGGATCAAACGAAGTGCTGTATACCACGTTCAGTGCGTGGTCCAAAACCTCGAGGTTGTGGGCTGTAGGCGTGGGCAGTTTGGAGGCGGTTGGCACCGTAAAGCTTGATCCAACTTTGACGCCGAAAACATGCGCTACAGCCGAATAGAGATTAGCGGATGAGCGTGGGAGTAACTGAGATTGATACTCACTGCCATCATCAGGTTCGATAAACACAATTTGATACTCGTGCTTATAGTTCAATGGTCGTTTCGAGTCGGGCATGATGCTGAAGTGCCATACTGATTTGCCAGATTCGAGCATTGTTCGATTGTTTTGGGCAATGATCTCAGTACTAAAAACGAAAGCAAATTTAGAACATAAACAACAATTTAGAGCCAGTATAGGACTAGAGCGTACCGACGGAAACCATATTGAGAGTTTGCCGCGTTCCCGCCAGGGACAAAGACTGATGAGTTGTCGATTTTGACGGATACTGTCTGCTCTGACGAAAACTTGGGCAAATTCTTCAACGAGTACCAGAGTGAAGTAGGTGGCGGAATGTTAGGGCTAAACGAAACATACTAGAAATGATGTAAGTGAGTTGTCTGATGATTATTATATTTGAACTCACTTGGCTAGCGGCTTTGCTCCCTTTAACCACGCTAGAAACCATCATGAGAAATTTACGTTCCAATGATTTTATGCGTGTAACTCACTAGACATAGGGATATGTAAATGCGTCAATCTGGGCCGAAGTATAATTGAGAGGTGCTCGTCCGTCGTATAATACAGGGGTAGCCAAAGAGCCAACCACGCAGGCGGCGAAAAGACCCAGTCGTGGGAGGAGCATGACTTTGGGAGCACGAGAGGTGTCGCGAAGCTACGTCTAGAGCTAGAGCTCCCTGCCGTCTATTTATATAGACGCCCCGTTGTCACGTATGCGATGATGAGTAAACCCGTCGAAGAAGACCATTTCTCCGCAAACTGAGAGTTCTGTGCCTTGAGGTCATCTGGATTGAATCGTAGGCTACAGTCGAGGAATTATCGGTAATCTACTTTAGAAAGGCGAGGGTCAAGTCCAATGCGCGAATTCAATGCCTTTCGGCGTAAACTCGGTCCGAAGCCGGTTATGTGGGGAGTGCCTCGGAGTAGCATGTGTGGCACGAGATGTTCGAGGCTGAAAGACGAGGGAACTAGGCGACCAAAGTTATGAGAGGCTGAAATTCGGGAGCCGAGACCTTCGCAAACGATATATTCGTCATTGTGATCACGCCATCAACGCAAGAGAGGACTTGATATGATGGGAAGTTGTTGGTGCAATTTCGCGAATGCTCTAATTGTGGCGCACTATTATGCACTCTGGAATAGCGATTCTGGGATGAGTTCATGAGCAGGCGGTGGTCGAAAGTATGATGGATCGGTTCAGCGCTAAACCTCAGGGATGAGCTTAGCGCCGAGCGCAACTTGTTTTGATTTCTACCACCACGACTACACATAATGTCTAATCAACTCCCTGACAAGGTAGACGACCTTGTATCATCTATAGACGAACTTGAAGAAGTTCTCAAACCTCTTCTAGAAACTCCTCTGCCGAAGCTCACTAGTCAACTCTCTGCTCCACTCGATCGCGCAAAACTTCAAGTGTGGTTGTCTTATGTGCTCAATGATTTAGTGTGGAGTACGAAACAATTTCTATGAAAAGACACTGGATTGACCTCATTACAGTATATCTTAGGACACGAGGTATAAACCCAAATAGTACGGAATCTGGAGAAACTCATGATGTAGTCGCAGAGTTGGTATGTCTATTCTGTATTGTTGGACCACATACAAATTTATGCTTATTTTCCTATAGGATCGTGTCAAAGGATATTTTGCCAAAATCAAGGAGGCAGAAGATCCTGCAAAACGTACGATATTCCACCTAATGACAAGCCCTTCACTTACCTCTGTATACATAGGTTCTATGGTCGTTGATGGAAAGGTCGCCAACCGATTCATCAAACACGCTCTATCATCCGCCATATCAGCTGCCAACTTCGAAGCTACTTCCTCTGCCCCAAAATCCACCCACACCCGCTTCGACGAGGACAGCAGCTCGACTCACCCAACTGCTCCCGCCGAGACCTCTACGAAGCCAGAA
>JAYRCO010000179.1:0-18975 GCA_037042815.1 Ceratobasidium papillatum | reverse complement strand
CCACCCACACCCGCTTCGACGAGGACAGCAGCTCGACTCACCCAACTGCTCCCGCCGAGACCTCTACGAAGCCAGAACCCGAGCCTGTGATAGAAATCAGCAGCGACAGCGATGAAGCCCCAGAAGTTGGGACATGGAAAGCCAAGAAACGGGCACGCGAGGCCGACTTGGCTAACCAGCGAACGAGTGGGGATCAAGAGCCGGACTCGGACGACTCACTTGGAGGTTGGGAGGAAACGAATGTGGTGCCCGCTCCTGTTGAAGAGGAAGACGCGGTACCAAGTGGACCGTCCACTCGAACTAAACGACCTCGGATGGATCCATTTGTTGGTATGTTGTCGAGAATTTAATCATGGGAACACAGTGAACTAACACCCCGGGTTAGGATATTCCCAACCATCTTCAAAACCTTCCACAAAGTTAGAGGATGTGGAACAAACTTCCTCTTCCTTATCAGCCCCCCTTCCTCGATCGACCTCGAATTTACGACACCAAGTTGAGGACGCTGCTGTGCTATCACCGGCACCGTCATCTGTTCCCTCTTCTTCAACTTCCAGGGGTCGTCGAGGGAAGAAGGGTGGCTCTCGACACAACAAACAACGAAAGATATCCGAACACAAACCAAAAGCAGTGTAGCTGTGGTTAGCATCTGGCTTCGTTTACGACTGGAGATTGTATATTCCGGCGTTAATGATAGCTCTCTATTTTTATGGGATTTTTCTTTTGTAAAATACATCAAGGCTTTCAGGCAGCTTTGGGCCGTACATTGTAAGTTACGTACAATGATCAAGTAGCACCATGATCTTGTTTGTGACTAAATATCAGACAACTTATCACAAGGAGAAGCCGAACACGTTCGTCTGATTGTGACTGACAACGATTGTTTGTCATTCTAAAGCTGCTAACTATAAATACCAAAATTCATTCCACGTACAACCTCGAAAACTAAGATGGGCTGGCGGCTTGTATGTTTTAATGCTGATAGACATTTGGAGCCTCGATATAATACACTTATTGTGTCTGCCCACCATACCCACGAATCTTATCCGCAAACGCCCAATCCGTCTCTGCTACTATCGAATCAGAGATTTTCACTCCTTGTTTCGTCACTGTTGCAATTTGGAACTATTCATACCATAAAATGTTATCAGCTCACTCTAACATCGAAGATCAGAATCTTAGACCAACCTTGTTCAAGCTTCGTGCATCACGATAAAATAGGACCTTCATGCACTCAATGAGCAATTCACGGCCCTGCTCCTCTGTCATAGTCGTCTCGCGTCCTTCTACGGCTTTACGAAGAAGGGGGATGGCGATCATAGAACCGTAGCCTGTGGCAATGGTCGAGGCAGAATAGGTTGTGCCAAGCAAGTCAACGTAACCCAGGAACCTGCATTTAATTAGAATAAGATGGGTTAGGCGAGATAAGGAATAGGCAATACTCACGGTTTCTCATCCTTATAACCTCCAACAATCATCGAGTTCCAGAGTGGGTTAATCTTAGATCGACGCGCGTACATCACTTGACTCAGGTACTCGTAGATCTCCCGAGGTCCGAGTCTATGGCCGTCATCCTCGTTGTTCTCGTCAATCCTGCGTGATAAGACAAAGAAGGTGAGACAGGATACATGTACCAGATATATAAAAGCGCGCACATGAGATTGTCGAGAAGATGTTGGATGTACTGGAAGTCGCTCATATCCCCACCAGCACCGATGACAGTGTAATCTCCGACTGGATGAAGACGCTGGATATCCTTGAAGCGAGCAAGAGAGCCGTATGATGCTATAAGAGAGGTACTATTTAGTACCCTCACATACTCTACGAGGTAGAATTGACGGCGCACCAAGGTTGTCAGCTGACAGCATAACTCCGTCTTTAAAGCGAATGGCGAGGACACTAGTACCGGTCACAATAGGCTGCCTAACAGTTCAAAAAGCATTTAGTATACCTGAGAGTTATTCGATAATACAATTCACGTACTGAGTTCGCTGGATTCCCTCCGCAAATGTATCCTGCGTTGGTTGGGGTCTCGCATGAAGAGGGTAAGTGCCATATGGGTCAACGGTGTCATTTCTCTACACAGTTCCAGATTTATTAGCTTGTCTAGATCTGAAGATTCGATTACATACTGGACGGCCCCAGTTAGTTGGAAAGTGATCCATCGTGAAGGTCGTGAGCAGGTGCAAGCGCGGAGGCGACGCGTAGGTGGGATGAGCTGACAAATCTCAGGGCTCGAGGTCTAAGCGCCGAGTGAACGCATGGTATCGATCGAGGTTTAAATGTGACCTCATCAGCTGAAACTTGTTTTCCACCACATCGGCTCTCTCGCCATGCTCAAGACTGTCCCGGACAAACACTACCAGGTCTACCACTGTAATGAATTATTTTAGAATGCTTCGGAGTCTCTACTGAAAACGCTTTAATTCGGGCAGTGGGACTACGTGTTTTCGCTAGCTGGATTTTTATCGGGCCGATCACATTGACATTTGATGCTCCCTTTGGACGATTCTCACTCAGCGATAACTCCTCTGGAAAATCACTTCTTACTCGGTTATGGAGCTCTCTCTCGATCAACGGTACGTGTCCTCCAGACTATACGGAGCTATCCCTAACAAAACTCAACGCTTCCTGTAGGTACGGTCGCGTGGATTCTAATGGAGCTCCCATCCCCCTTATCATTCCTATACGCGTTCTCACAACAAACAAACATCACCTCGCTCATCCCCACATCTCTCACACCACATACACTCCTCCCACTCCTCTACATCGGACATTACCTCAACCGTGCAATCATCTCCCCACTACGAACACCCTCTCGCTCTAAATCACACCTCTCAGTACTCCTCGCTGCGATAGTATTCAACATTTTTAACGGAGGCTTGAACGGAACCTGGCTTGGAGCCGGTGCTCGAGACGGCAAGGCTACTTGGGCGACAGCTCCCATGTCGTTCTATGCTGGGATAGCAATGTTCGGGCTTGGACTGTGGGGAAACATATGGCACGACGAGGTTCTTTTGAAGATACGTGAATCGAAGGATGGACAACTGGAGAGCAAACCGCGATATGCTGTACCTTTTGGAGGATTATACTCTTTAGTGTCGTTTCCGAACTACCTCTGCGAGTGGTTCGAATGGGCAGGTCAGTGCCAAATGTACACTTCTCATACAGTATACCGTACTAATTATCTGGCCATAGGATTTTCGCTCGCTGCCACCTCTATCATGACACCGGCTCAACGAGATCTATCTCTGGGACACTATCTCGGCGTGGCTATAACCCCACCAGTCCTTTTCACCTTAGTCGAAGTCGCAGTCATGCTCCCTCGAGCGATTCGTGGGCATAGTTGGTACCACGAGAAATTTGATGACTATCCGAGAGATAGGAAAGCCGTCATTCCGTTCCTACTGTAGTAACTGTTTCTTGTGAAAATGGAAGAAACGATGGAGACTAGTTGTTTGGTCAGTTTGAACCAAGTCGTGTCACAGCCTCTCTATAACATATTCTAAACAATGAAGCGTTTGAACCAATGCGCACTGAATCATTCGAACTTTTGTAGCACACCTTAGCCAGCGTGTAAGTCTCGTCTCTGATTAAGAATTGGAGCACTGTAAGAGTAAATAGCAAGTAACTCTAATCCAGCTCTCCACGCTCAAACATTCCTATGATTGTTTTCATGCTTCCGCGAACAGCCATCTTCACCTTGTTCCTGGCATCTTCAGGCCCGTCCCCAAAAAGCGTGGCATTATGAACATGAAAAGTAAAGGTCAAATGCAGGTCGCCCGTCTCCGCCTCCGACACCAGGTTTGTAAAAACTGACGCTCCGTTATGGGCTTTATAGACCACCTAGGACGTCAGGATGGAGTTAGCTGGTCGTGAAGTAAATGAACTCATAAGATTCGTACCAGAGTTGGCGCATATAGGTCTATGTCCTCAACCTCAACAGTCCCACCAACAACAGTAACTCTGCGCTTGATATTACTAGGCGTTTCTTCAAGGATCTCGCATGAGGTGAATGCGGCGATGAACCTGGTCGGGTCACGACACTTGACAAGGAGTGCCTTGAAGACCTGCTCCATGGTGAGCTTGGAGTCCTTTGGGAATGGAACAGTGTAGGCATAGTCGAAGGGGGGCATGGCGCTCTGAATGGAGGATGTATGCTTAGAACGCAAAGGTATCAAGTTCTGGTGCTGAACCTGTAGTTTCACCGACGTTGTCGTGGCCTACTTATACAGCACACTAGTGCAAGAACTCGTGTTTTGGGTGCAGCTTGTTCGGCATACATCAACACACACGCAGAAAGGTTTAAAATTCATGATAGATAGCTAATTGAATAGCTGATTGATCTGCGCGTGCGTTGCCGCTCGTCGCTCGTTCTCGAACGCCGTGTTTCCGTGGAACGCCCGGAAAACGTGTCAACAGCCAGCAATTCCCGCATATAATGCGGTGATCAATATGAAGGGCCGGGCACCGCTCAAGCCGAGACCGGAGTCCCGAGGTGGAGGGGGCGGGTTCTCTCTTGATTTGGTTTATTGGCTCAGTGATCGGCCTAGGCCGCGTCACCCTAGCGCTGAGTTTGAAATAGCAGTCTGGTTCACGAGACCCGCGCCGAGACTCAATGAATCTGAGATCTTCACGAAACCAACCCTCGATGATTGCAGTAGCATTGCACCTCTTATCATTATGATTTTTGCCGTTACGGCGAAGTCGTAGCAAGTGAGTTCTGCCGTTACGCTAGCAATGGGTATTCATATCTTTGGTCCCATTAGACACGTTAAGCTGGAGCCAAATTGGCTCCAGCATGGGTCATTTTCGGCTCCCGCTAGAGCCACTTATGTCATAGGATAACAAGGCTGTGGAGCCTTGTGGAGCCATTTTTGACAGGTGCTAGCGCCATTTTGGAAGCGCCAAATAGACCCTAGCTTAACGTCTCTATTTCGGCAGACTAGTCACACTCTGCAGCTGCACTAGGTGGGTAGACGACATACACACCTTAGCTAGGCAGAACAAGTGGGAGTGATACACACGAATTAGAAGCGAGCGGAGGTATGAGATAATAAGCCACAAAGCAACCGAGAACTTGAAGCTCTATGGCTTCCGCACGTGTTAATTAGGGGATATACTCATGCAAAATCAGATGAGGCACGCATCTTATCTTCATTGAGATTAGCCATGCGCGGAAATGTCCTAAATTAGCCGTCTATTTCATCTAATTTCAGCATTTAGTCTTGCGCGCATACAAAATGGCCTCTAAGAAAGGACCAGCAAAGGGCGAAGAACGACCCTTCCACTTCGCGATCAGCTTACAACAATGGATGAAATTTATACAATTCTGGGTCTCCGGTAAAATTGTCATGATCGAAATCAATACTGCTGAGCATGAATATAAGAGTTCAGGGCCAACCAGAACGCAAAGCCTCGGAGTGCATACTATCTAGTTACATGCTCAACATGATGCCGTCCAGAAACATTTCCGCGCTTATGCCAGAAGTTTCAGCAGGTATGTAATTCTAAGTTTCAATTAAGTATATGGATTGTGCGAAAATAAGCAACCATATCTCTAGTTCAACTCCCCACGCTCAAACATTCCCAAAATTGCCTTCATACTTCCGCGAACAGCCATTTGAAGCTTGCTCCTGGCCTCCTCAGGTCCGTTCGCAAGACGTGTAAGATCCGGAATACGAAAAGTAAAGGTCAATAGCAGACCACCAGTCTCCGCTTCCGACACCACGTTTGTGACAATAGATTCTCCGTGATGGCCCCTGAAGATCGCCTAGAGTGTCATGGTGAAATTAGCTAGTAGTTAAGCGAGTGAGATTGTAGAATCCGCACCAGAGTTGGCGCATATAGATCTATGTCTTCGGTATCAACGCTTCCATCGACAGTAGTAACTCTGCGCTTGATGAAACTTGGCGTTTCTTCAAGGACCTCGCATGAGGTGAATGCGGCGATGAACTTGGTCGGGTCACGACACTTGACAAGGAGTGCCTTGAAGACCTGCTCCATGGTGAGCTTGGAGTCTTTTGGGAATGGAACAGTGTAAGCATAGTCGAAGCGGGACATGGCTTTCTGAATGGAGAGGACGTATGCTTAGAATGTGGAGGTATCAAGTGGTGGCGCAGAAGATGTACTTTCCTTAGCTGTGTTGTGATCTACTTATACAGCACGCTTGCCCGGGAACACGTAGGTGCAGCGCGGTTAGCTAGCTATCACATGCAGCAAAGCGTGGAGCTCATGATGGGTGGTCAGTTGAAGAGCTAACAGATCCGCGCGCTGGTTGTTTATTGCTCAGTTTCTAACGCCGTGTTCTCCATGGAGCGGATGAGGGACCACATTAGCCAGTCAATCAGTCCCGCGTACGGCGCGGCGGTTATCACAAAGGATAAATATTCAACGCTTTAGACGTCATCGGAGCGTTGACGTAGAGCCTACCTCCCGATTTGGACAATTATCCTAGTCATCGGCTCAGGCCGTGTCACCCCAGTGCCGACTAATCGATCTTGATGGTTGTACACTAGCCCCTTCCCCTTTGGAATGACCTTAGTGATAGACTAATCCTCAGTGAGTTCTGTAGCTATATCAGCGCAGAACACAAATCCATTCGTCCATTTGTTCATTCATTTCCTCGACGAATTGGTCGCACTTCGCAGCTCCACTAAATGAATAGGCAATTTGCATACATTGTCTTTGATGAACAGGAGGGGTTGCTTCTACAGCTCAAAATAGCAGGTGAAGGGACGCGATGACGAATCACAGAACTTCAAGGCTATATAAGGTCCCTCTTAGTTCTTGTATCTCAATACTACATCTAGCACCATGTAACATGTCTCGACATGTTCTTCTGACCGGCGGCAACGGTTTAATTCCGTTCCTACTGTAATACCTAGTCCCTGCAAAATTAACTACAATAAACATAAATCAATCGAGTAGCTAGCGTCAGACCTATACTTCTGGCGCTTGTATGTCCGAACCAGAAATGTATTACAGCTTTTCTGCTGTATGTCTGGAGTAATAAAGCATCCCGCCTGATACGCATACATTATCTCGTGCTGATTGGGCAGTTCTTAGAAAGCGGGTAGGCCATATTTTCAATCAAGAGTTGTGATTATATGAAACTGAATGACAATAACTCTAGTTAAACTCTCCGCGCTCAGACATTTCTAAAACGGTTTCCATGCTTCTCCGAATAGCCACTTTGACCTTGCTCCTAGCATCTTCAGGCCCGTCTGCAAATACTGTAACATTCGAAATTTGAAAAGTAAAGGTCAAAAGCAGACCACCAATCTCGGCTTCTGAAACCAGGTTCGTAATCACAGACTCTCCATGATGAGTCTTGAATACCGCCTAGGATATCAAAACAAAATTCAGATGATAGTTGAACAACAAAACTGGTAAGATTCGTACCAAAGTTGGCGCATACAGGTCTATATCTTCGACGTCGACGCTCCGTGAACCCCCAATGTCCTGGTTTTCGGGAGCGCTCAAAGGGCCCCTTTTGCAATCATGAGCTCGATTAAACCCTGATGTGTGCTGTCAAAATCAGAGTAACTAGACACGTTAAGCTGGAGCCAAATTGGCTCCAGCATGGGTCATTTTCGGCTCCCGCTAGAGCCACTTATGTCATAGGATAACAAGGCTGTGGAGCCTTGTGGAGCCATTTTTGACAGGTGCTAGCGCCATTTTGGAAGCGCCAAATAGACCCTAGCTTAACGTCTCTACTGTTGTGGAGCGATCAGTTTTACCATCGTCATCCTGTTTTGGTGGTGGGGCCTCGGTGCCGACCCCAGTTTTATGTATCACACGTAGGCTCTTTTTGTTATTGCTGACTCTAATTCTGCCCGATTAGCAGAAACAGGATCTTTTGATCCCATAGAGGACATCAAAACGTCCGCTGACAGCAGTCACTTTGCGCTTGATGCAGTTGGATGTCTCTTCAAGCACCTAAGTTGGATGAGGTAAACGAGGCAATGAACTTAGTTGGGTCGCGGCACTTGACGCGGAGTACCTCAAAAACCTGCTCCATAGTAATTTTGGAGTCTTTCGGGAACGGGACAGTATAATGAACGAGGACGTGACGGTTGCTAAAGTGAGGAGGAGGATATATGCTTGGATTGCAAAAGGTCTCAAGTTTCGTTGTCGGAATTGTGGTTTGACCGGCCTTTACTGTAATCTAATTATACCACATACTCGCGCAAGAATGCGTATGCTCAGCGCAGCTCGTCGGCCATTCATGAATACACGCAGCAAGGCGCTGGGTTTATAATGAATAATCTAGTTGAATCGATATCTGATGCGCGCGCTGGTTGTTTATCGCTGAGTTTCAATCACCGTGTTCTCCACGGAGCGGCCGAGAAAACGTGTTAGCTACAGCCAATGAGCCCCGCATACAATGCGGTGATCGTTATAAAGGGTACATATGTACGGCCGCCCCTGTGGTCGGAGCGCCGAAGTGGAGCCTTCTTCCCGATTTGGGCAGATAGCGTAGTCATCGGCTCAGGCCGCGTCACCCCGGCGCCGGGATGTGGTCAATATTGGCGATTATCACAGCGCTGCGCCCTATACTTATTGAATAAATTTAATTATAGATTCACTACTAGCGAGCTCCGCGGGTATAGCAGGGGATGATACATGTCTATTCAATTTATTTCCTGGCGAAATGGGCATATTTCGCAGATCCACTGGATGTATAGATCATCTACGCACACCGTCTTTGATGAGCAGGTGGAGGTGCTTCCCAAGCCCAAAATAGCAGGTGGAGGAATATGATGACAAGCCGCAGAACTTGCCGCATCTGATCGTGGACTTCGAGGCTATATAAGATCTTTCCTAGCCCACGAATTTCATTACTCGATCCGGCACCATCTGACATGTCGCAACACGTTCTTCTGACTGGTGGTAACGGCTTTATCGCTGTCCATGTCATTGAACTCCTGCTTCAACGAGGATATACTACCACCACGACCCTGCGCTCCGAGAGCAAGTCCACCTACCTACGAAAAAAATTTGCAACAGCTGTCAACGAGGGTCAACTGCAGTTTTCAGTCGTTGAGGATATCACTGTGCCAGGAGCATTTGACCAGGTTGTTAAGGCCAACAAGTTCAATGCTGTATTGCATATAAGTAGTCCAGTATTGTTTAATGTGTACGTGCTGTTCGATCAGTATATGCGTGCATCACATGCTTACGTTGCCACCAGGACCGACGTCAAGAAGGATGTTCTGCTACCCGCAATCAATGGCACGACTGAAATACTCAAGTCCATCAAAGCATACGGACCGACCGTGAAGCGAGTGGTTATAACATCCTCGTTCGCGGCCATCATTGACATTACAAAGGGCGATCGTCCGGGATATGAGTATTCGGAGAAGGATTGGAATCCTGTAAGTGTATTGGTAAACCGATTGTACATATGCTTACTAGTAATTTGTTTTCAGATTACAGAGGAAGCCGCCATGCAAAACCCAGGGGCAGGGTATGCCGGTTCTAAAAAACTAGCCGAAAAAGCGGCTTGGGACTTCATCAAGGACGAAAAACCTAGCTTTGATCTCGTAACTCTCTGCCCTCCTATGGTGAGTTTGTGTTACCACGGTCGAGTCATCGAAAACTTATCATATCTACCCATAGGTCTATGGGCCCGCCCTTCAAGAAGTTACCGATCTCAACCATCTCAATCATTCTAGTGAAGCATTCTACGCTGTGTTTTCGGGCAAGGATAAGGAGCTTAAGGCGTCTCCTATACGGATATGGGTAGATGTTCGAGATCTCGCCACAGCTGAACTTGCAGCCATCGTAAGCTGATTTCACGAAACGAGCTTTGCTGGAAAACTTAGCCCGCTGTATGTGTAGGAAACCCCGGAGGCAGGAAATAACCGTTTCTTCATCACCGAGGGTACATTCAATATGGCACGACTCTCCGACTTTATCTGGAAAACATATCCAGACCGTGCCCAGGTAAAAGGAATCCCCAAGAGTAAGTTGATCGATTCTCATTTTAATCGTTTGTTGATCAACTCTTGATAGGCGAACCTAAACACCGTGACCCACCCGAGGGCACATATTACCCTGACAACAGCAAGTCCAAGGCTATTCTGGGTCTCCAGTATAACTCGTTCGAGAATACGGTCAAGGATATGCTGGACCAATTTGTAGCCCTAGAAAACGATTTGGGAGTCGAGTGAACATGTGTCTGATTACTTTGTGAATCATATGAGGCTGTAATTCTGGAGGTGAATCTCGTGATTCCCCAATCACAAAAGATATTTTTGGTATTCACAGCAGTTCAAACATTGCTAAACAAAACGTCGATAGCGCACCACAGATGATTTTGCCCGCTTTATTGGATAGCTAATATAAGTGCGAATCGACTTGCGTACTTCGAATGACTGAGTATGGTTTCGATCCCCCAAGCGCAAATAAAGTCAAAAGTTTTGATATGCATATCCTACAGATGCATATCGCGCAAAATTCTGATGTATCTCGCTCCAGGTACCCTTGTATAGTTCGTACTCTCTTTTGATAAGTCTAGACGTCTGAGTCATGTTTGGTCATTTAATGTACACAAATGTTACCATGGACAACCCTAGTTCAACTCTCCACGCTCAAACATGGCCATAATGGTTTCCATACTCTTTCGAGTAGCTATCTTGACCTTGTCCATCGCGTCCTCGCGTCCTTCCGCGTACCATGCGACATCCGCCAGGTCGAAGGTAAAGGTCAAAAGAAAACCACCAGTTTCTGCTTCTGAGACCACGTTTGTGATAATCGATCCCTCTTGTTTAGACTTGGAAACGGCCTAATGAATCATAGTGTAAGCAGTTTGTGGTTGACTGATAGAGCTTAGGAAACTTATACCATGGTCGGCGCATACAAGTCAATGTCTTCAAGTAAGATATGCCCGCTCGAAGTGGTAACTCTACGCTTGATGGAGTTGGCTGTCTCCTCAAGAACTTCCGAAGAGGTAAATGCCTCGATGAAATTTGTCGGGTCACGGCATTTGACACGGATCGCCACGAAAACCTGCTCCAAAGTGATATAGGAGCTTTTGGGGAACGGGACGGTGTAAGCAAAGTTGAAGGAAGACATGGTAGTCGATAATTTGAAGACTTTTTGTGCTTAGAACGCAAGTGTATGAAAGTACGTTGTGGAGATAGGTATTCACTTACTTCATCATGACCTACTTATACTGCACAACACTCCAGCTCACAAATCCACTTCGTTATCCTGGCAACATAAACATATCAAGGCATAGAACTCATGATGAATAATCTAGTGTAATATCTAGCTGATGCATACGCGGGTTTCTGATTCCCTACTTGCAACGCCGCGTTCTCCACGGTACGTGTAGAATCTAGATGGATTGGCTGCTCGTTAGTCGACACATCCCGCACGTAGTGCGGCGGTCATTACAAAGGGCATATATACGGTGCTTCGTCTGTGATCATCAAGCTGATAAGAACCAATTGATGCTCTTGATTTGGCAAAGTGATATGAGTAAGCAGATCAGGTAGAGCATCAGCCCGGTCCTAGTGCGGGATTGTCTTTGAGTCCGCGGAGAAGCAAATATTCCTCCAGCAGAGGCTGGTCAATAAAGACTGCTTGATGAGTAATTGAACTGAACCACTAAAGGGTGAGCTATTTCGTCTGTTGCTAGCTTAGGTCGCTTCGAAAATAATTTTGATTTTCTAGTTCCTTCGTCCTCTGTCAGTTCATCTGCTCTATAGAAAAAACTCTTGTAGTTATGGGTCCCAAGCAGGAGAGAGAACTGACCGCAATGAAAATAACCTCAGGTTGTTTCGAACCTTGATGAAACATGCAGGTATGACGTTATAACTCTTACCAATCTCAAGTCTGATAGACAACATGAGAGTTACTCACACGTCTAGAATCGAAACAGGCGTATCTCACCTGTGTGTCATCCCGGCTTTAATTACCGTTCCAGATGGCGCCTCGGATGGCGAAATGCCCCCTTTCCTTACAAATAAACCAAAACACATGATTCGATTGCCTGGCCACATGCATGCGCTTACATACACAATTCTAATTCCCCCGAGCATAGAACAGATAAGCGCTGAAGTAATCCATTTCTTGAGCGTCGTGTCGTATGGGCAGTATAAGAATAGAACGATCGAAGTGGCAGTTTAATTATCAAACCACGCGGTTGATGCGCGGTACCGTCCCAGTCACGTCGCCACGTATGTTCAACGCGTGGATACAGTCATTCTATCCATCCGAACACAAGATAATCTATGTCTTGAATTGTATAGTTGACAGATCGTCTAGCATGGGCTTGGCTAAATTGAGGTGTCTGGCCGGACGGTTGCGCGGTATCCGCGGGATGCCCTCCTAACACGTCTCTGTCGAACCAGGAGTTACACAACATGTACCAAATCTCGTACAGACCGGGTTACGAGGATATATGCGACATCCGCGGCTTAGGATCAACACAATACAACATGACCGTCGACTCTATTTCTTTTGTAGATCAGTATTGGGCAGTGGTGATTAGATACTTTAGCTTGTACCGATCGATCAGTTCCGGTCACCGCTCCCCGACACCGGCCTGCCAAGGGTTAATTCCGGCGATCATGATCGTCGCTTTCAGGTACCGGAGTATAGTACAGTATGTGAATTGCTCACACTAGTGGGAAAAGACTTCTCACGTCATATTTTAGGTGTAGCCAATCGCCGATTGAGCTTTGACGTGGCGTGTGAACACTTATCATGAAATAGTATTGTATAAGGCATGTGAGCAGCTCAATGAGCTGGCATGGCTGACTCGGGCCGATAACACCGAACGAAGTCTAGACCGATTTATTAGAACGAAGACATCGGCGGAACTTTGACATGGCGCCCCCGACGATCGTGCGGCCTTGAAAGCTCTCGCCAAGAGCCGACGTGTGCTAATTATAGTTCAGACCGATAGGCGAAGGATGAGGAGAGATGTATAAGCGAGGTAAAGTTGTGTAAGCGGCGATATGACGCATTTATGAGATCGGCGGAGTGGTTTATGTGATTGAATGTGGTTTAATTACGAGAGAGAAGAAATACAAAGTATGCTGTTGGTGGCTGATTCTTTTTCGGCTGGATGCCGGACTCGGTTGAAATAATTGTTACGGTATACAGAGTACTGCATGTTACGGAATGTAGATACACCGCTTGAGGTCATTCATTGCAACTTCAACTCGCGTCGTTGGTTTGTAGTGGATATAAAAGTGGAGTTATGATGTATAGAACAGGGACTATGACGTATGTCGAAATAGATGGCGCTTAGTGTGGGGTAAGATGAAATGAATTGGATTCGAAGAGAGCTTGGCACTTGGTATACACTGCCTAGAGCATCTCCGTTCGATCTACCAAGTAAAACTGACGTCGTCTACCAATAAAATACTACCGCAGCTCAGATAGCAAGGCTCTATCGGCAGTGTAAACTCGAGGTCGAACTCGAAGCCGCAGTCAATCGAATCGCGAAGCGTCGATCTTCTCGATCATCTAAACACAGAACACAGCCTGTTGTGGCTGGGACGTACGTCCGGTCTCCTCCGACTAGTGGGGGAGCATCGCTATGCGAGAGAAGGTAAAGTGTTCTTCGACGCGTCGTATTGAATGTGTATTTTGTACAGCCCGGAGAAATGGAGTGTGCCCGGGGGCGACTTGCCGTCATGCCGGGTCGGGATCGATTCGGAACGGCCGAGAGGGACGAGTCGACAGTTTTTCGTCGGGCGGAAATCGAGTACGGCGCAAAGCACGAATGGCACGACGAGGACCGCCCGATATCGGTCGTGCAGAACCCAGATCATCGGGCCCAATTCGAGCAAGGACCCTGGTGAGATGTGCGGAAGAGGCCGACCCGCAAGTGGCGGTGCACGTCAGGCATCACGTGTCGGAGACCCCTGTTCTGACCCCCACCGGCTGTTCTCGCCCGACCTGACTTGAGCCTGACGCGAAGAAGAACGAATTGCCGATACGAGCTGGGGCCGGGCACTGGACTCATTGTGCCGATTTGTATATATATCCCTAGGGGTTGGACGTCTTACCACCTCGTTGGCCCCACGCCTGACCTCGTGTTCCTCTGCCCCGGGCCCCATCTGACTTTCCACCCCTTGTGCTCTCCCACCACTTCCAGGAGTAGAACTACCCCTTGAATCCCCAATCTAGGCGCTCGTTGGACTATATAACCTAGTGCATACGCGTCTGCTCCCCCCTCTACTCTCAGCCACCTCACCATGGCAAGCACATCATCATCATCTGCCCAACCTGGGTAAGTAGTTTTGCGCTCTCGAGACCTCGTACTGTCTCCTCATCTGAGCTCGATTATCGGTGTCTACATTGTAGGCCTAAACTTGCACACGCACTCCCAACTGCGTCAACGGCCGCCGCCATCAAGATTGGACATGTCCAGTTGCGTGACCTTGTACACAGTACCGGCCCCCGAGGACGAGTTGCATATGTAACCGACAAAGCTATCAAGGAAGTCGACGTCCGACGCGGACCCCAGGTAAATATCCTTTCTTTACCTACTCTTTCCCCACCTCCATCACGCTCTTCATCTTTCCCTCCTTGCTCTTTCCTCTCGCCCCCCCCGCATTGTTCGTCCGCTCCGCACGCACGTCGATCAGCATGTGACTTCACCTCATATAAATAACCACAAACTAACTTGCGCCTCTTGTGCCTTGTAGTCCACGCGGACACTCGCAGCGCTAGACTTTCAGCCGAACTGCATCGCGCTCTCGCCATCCGGATCGTTGCTTATCGCAGGTGGCCAACGAGCTGAACTCCAGATCACGACCGTCGCACCTCCACCTCATCCGTCCTTGTCTGCGGGCCGGAGACAAAGCCGAGTCCGGTATGGTACCGCTATTTCGGACGAGCGAGGCAAACCTGTAAAAGGTGGATATGTCTCTGACGAGAGCGATGAAGAAGACGAAGAAGATGTCGATGAAAGTATGGAATGGAGTCGGTCTGGAGAGAGTGAAGCGACGAGGACGCGGAGGGTTGAAGTCCGCGGGGCCGGGGTGCGTGAAACTGCGAGCATAAACAACCACGTGCTGGTGCTTGGCGATGAGCCAGCCGAGGGCGGTGTATATGGCGAGACTGTGCGACGTAAGCCTTCATCTCACTTTTTTGTTCTTGTCCGATGATATCTGACTTGTCTTGTGACTTTAGACCCGGAGCAAACGCGGATTGTAGTCTCGAATAACGACGAATATGTTCGGGTTTTTGATGTCGACACTCGTGAAGCTGCTGGAAAGGAGTGGGGTAGCATGGAAATGGTCGGAGCTGTGAGGCTTGGGACTGCTGCCAATCATGGTACGTTTCTTGGTCATACCCCAATCAACTGTCAACTAAGCTCGTTATGGCAGTCTCATTCTCGCCTGATGGCCGAACAATGCTGGCCGTCGGAGACGACACGCGTCTCCAGATTTTCAATGTGAACGCACGCAGTCAGATGGTCGACTTTCAGCACGTTGGGTCCTACACGAGTACGTCATCCGTATTTAATCCCAGCCATTTTGATCCCCTCTAACCAACCCTGCACCCCTTCTTTTGTACCTGCAGGCGGCACTGAGCCCAATTTTACGTCTGCGTGGTCTGCTTCGGGGCTTCAGTTCGCGGCTGCCTCGCAAGATGGGACTGTCACGGCCTGGGACGTCCGTTCGTCCCGGCCGCTAGCCTCATGGCGTGTGCCCTATCGCTCTGGATATCGACCTCATTCTCGACCGCTTCCTCCTTCCTCATCGCCTCCTCCCCCACAACAACACCATAACCGCACAAGTCTAGCGAGCATGCGAATTGGTTCTGGGACATGGAGAACGTACGACGCGCGTTACGCAGGAGCCTATATCAACACTGAACAATTCATGTGGGACCCTTCGACTCAAGGTCCCGGACACGGTATCCGGAGTTTACGATTCAGCCCCAAGACATCATACGGCCCCGAGATGCTCGTGTTTGCCGAACATACAGCAAACGTCCACATCATCGACGCTCAGACGTTTACGTCTCATCAAGTCCTCTCTGTTCCTCGTGCGCCTAGACAACGTGGGCCTGCGTCGCCTGTACGTGAACCGCTTGGTCTTCCGTCTGGGTGTGGGAATGGAGGGGGAGGTGCGGGTGTTGGGAGTGGAGGGTTTTATATGTCTGGACCTGTGACGGATCCGAGGGGGGAACGAGAAGTCGATTTGACGGGTGTGACGTTTGATCGGACGGGTGGGTATATGTATGTGGGGACTGAGCGGAGTGTGGTCGAGTATGAGATGGTTGGACGGGGGAGGAGGACGTGGGATGTTGCTGAGTGGAATTAGGCGGAACGACGAGACATGATGAGCACCACTCGACTGTATTGAGTATTCATATTGGACTGTGTTTCTTGTTTTGGTTTTTGGTTTAGGATTGGCTTTTTTGCTCTTATATCAATAACTGCTGTATCTGTGCCTTGTTGTCTTTGATGCAAATGTGTAGTCGTATATGTATTGTTGAAATTGTTGGAATTTATTCTTGAATTTTTGTGTATCTTGCGGCTGCCTGGTGTATGACGGATATTAGCCAGTAGCTAAGCGCTAGGCATGACGTAATACATAACTGGCATCGCGTTGCCACCTCGCAGGTATTGGAAAGCCCGCCACCACGACCGATGGATTGGGACGACGACGATATCCCAAGGCTTCCACCTCGAGTCGGAGCTGCCGTTGAGTTTGAACGTGGGAATGTAGGAAGGGTTGCTCCGAATTTGGTTACGCATGTCGAGGTTAATACGGCGGATGTTTTGGGATCTCATCCGGTATGTAAACTCCTTAATCAGTTTTGGAGCGTGTTTAATGGGATCATGATGAACTAGGATAATCCAACTCAGAAGCTTATGCGTGTAGCTATGAATGAACGGTACGCGCCTGAGCTGCTGCAATGGGAAGGTCAACTTGTGGAGGACGTTTTGGAAAAGTTGCATCAGCAGGTCCGTTCCTCTTTCTCTTTCTATTCGAAACCACCCTCTCAGTGATTATTGACTGCAGAGCCAAATGGTTGAATACCTTCAGAGTGACGATTCGACGTCCGAGGACGAACATTTTCGAATGTCGTACGTCCAACTTGATATGGAAAGGATCAAGTTCCAGATTCGGAGTTATGTTCGGACGAGGATGTACAAGGTGTGCCTCAAGTCTTTCTCTTCGTTTCTTCATTATATTATTCTTCCCACTATTTTGATCTTGTTTCTTCCCGAATAAGGAATGTCTTATCGAATTAACGCCGTGTGATACTAGATTGAAAAATACGCGTCTCATATCATGTCGAATCCCACTCTCCAGTCTCGGATGTCGGTGTTGGAGCAGAACCATGCGATAAAGTATGTTCTCTTCCTTTCTCCAATTTCTGCTTTCATGCCTGCGGGATGAGAGCTGAACTTATTTTGTTAGGTACAAACAGCTATTCGCAGCACATATGAATCGAACCGTTCTCGATAACCTTCCAGAGAACGTGCGCTCGTTGAACGAACTATCGATGAGTAAGTCCCTCTCCCATCTATCTCATGTTATTCTCAATCGTATCCTATCATAAACTAAAGTCCCACATCCGAACCTGACGCAAGGCGTATTCATATATGCTACCGAGGATTGTGGGCCTGTGAGACTACCCGAGTAAGTGGCCCTTCAGAAATAAAAGACGTTAAGTTGATGAAACCTGCGGATGTAGCGGTGACTCGGTACAGGTTGAGAAAGGTTCGATCCAGATGTTCCAGTACGAAACTGTCAAACATCTTGTGGAGAGAGGCGATGCGATCTATATATAACTGGTCGTCCATGTCCAGGGTGTGCTTAGCTTATATGCAGTGATGTATGGTCTATTTCACCCTGCAGATTAGTCAAGGACGCATATACAACCATTACGTGTCGAAACTGAAAAGAATAATGCAACGGAACATATGAGTATGTGTTCCGTTCCTGATATAGATACGGCGAGATACACAACATAACAAAAACATATTTCATATTTGATATGTACCATTGTTTCCACACGGCTTGTATCCGCCTAATCTCTTTTTCGGCTGCCTCAATCTCGTGGTTCCCTTGTTATCTGTATACATCGGAGACGACGTATAAAGTGCTGTATATGATAATGATCCTCACCGCATACACCTTTGCATTGAACACAGGTTTGGATAAGGAATGTCTCCGCCTCTTCTCATTTGGTTTAATTCCGGTAAGTCATAGCAGGGCTATACGTGCGCATGAGTGTGTGCCTCATAGGTTTTACGTTGAATCAAGCCGTTGTCTCTCTGACTCGCCCAATTTGGTATGGGCTACAGCACTAGCGATATTCTAGTACAACTTTCACCTTGTCCGATGCGGAACCCGTTTCAGGGAGTGTTGTTGCATCCAGTCTCGAATGGTCACAGTGTATGGGAATCAAAATGTATATACTAGACCACGTAGAAAAAACTCATACAAAAGATTGTATAAACGAGGGTGGTTATGATAAGAAAGGAGCGCAAGCCGAGTAAAAAAAAGCGTGTTTAAAAGTAGCTACTCATTCAGTCCAGCTTCTACGCGCTCGATCTCTTCGTTGAGCGCCTGAAGCTCATACTCCCGCTCTGGCCCTTGCGCTTCGTATGTGGCGGAGAGCCTCTGTAAGGCATCAAGCGTCTCGTGATGATACTCACCATACACATGCTTACAGCCGGCCACGGTGCGGGTGAGTAGTGTCTCTGCCTCGGTCAATTTATTTCGACTTTCGTAGATCAGGGCAAGATTATACATGCTGGTGAGCGTGTCAGGATGACGCTCGCCCAGCTGCTTTTGACGTGCATCAAGTGCTTGCACCTGCAACACCTCTGCCTCGTCCCATCGACCTTGGTATGAGTAGGTCATTGCAAGGTTGTTCTTGCTCCTGAGCGTGTCCGGATGACGCTCGCCCAGCTGCTTTTGATGTGCATCAAGTACCTGCACCTGCAACACCTCTGCCTCGTCCCATCGACCTTGGTTT
>JAYRCO010000178.1:0-41919 GCA_037042815.1 Ceratobasidium papillatum | reverse complement strand
TTTTCGCCAGGTCTTAATGCTTATAGTTATCTATACACGAACCTCGTAGTCATCCTCTAAGTGACGAAACAAAACTATCTAGCTAGTTACACCATTACAGGTTTAAGACTCATTATGGTGGCATATATTTGTTTTGGGAGGCGCCTGGAGAAGAGCGGCGGTGTAAGCAGTGGCTCACTGGAAATACCCGCCTTGCATCCGTGGTCGTCAGTTTCTAAAAAAAGGGTTTCTTTCACAGCAAGCTACGAGTTCCAGCGCTACATGATATCATGTGTTCTTATATTTCAATCATTCCACTTTATTTGCGTAATTTTAGATGTACAAAGGATATTTTATAGTCGTATATGCATATTATTTGTCGATGGTTTGGCAAGTGTGGTAAGTGTGGCGTCTGGCCAATCGTGCACAAACATGTCACTTTGCGATTGGCCAGCGCCAACCACCACACCACCCATTCAATATGGTGCCACAGCTCTTCGTTCGCCGGTCTGATGAACCACTCCAAATAAAACCTCTCCGAATATATCTCGATATGGATAATATTCCTCGCGGTGCCATACTCAAGCTAGGGCACGAAATTGGAGTGAGAATAAATTACGTTTAACCGTCTTTTTACTCATTCCTATCCGACAGGCATGTGGTGGTGATGTCTCACTCAAGATCGAGGAATCTGATGTCCTTGTAGTCGACCCAGAGCATCCTGCTGTATTCGATAAATTTCTTGAAGACCGAGCTGGTGATCAGCGGCCCCCTATTGTTCTCGCGTTTTGGGTACCTCTTTGTCGCATCTCGGGTGAATTAATCTGGTTCAACCACACACACTGGGACTGTGTATACCTACCATACGAGAAGATGCCTTACCCAAGTGTTCCTATTGGACTTAGACTCTATAAATCTTTCTTGGCTGGTCGGTACTCAGTGCCTTCTGTCCCTTCGGGTGAACTGG
Source organism: Ceratobasidium papillatum (assembly GCA_037042815.1). Lineage (NCBI taxonomy): Eukaryota > Fungi > Basidiomycota > Agaricomycetes > Cantharellales > Ceratobasidiaceae > Ceratobasidium > Ceratobasidium papillatum. The sequence continues at coordinate 40,973 of JAYRCO010000178.1, read as the reverse complement.
CGGTCGTTGCTCCTGAGCTTATGGCAAGGGTGATCGCAAGCCCAAGCGATCAAGCAGTTCAAGTATTATCTACGAAAGCTGAAGTTACGGCACTTAACAATACCACTTGTGATCAACTGTCCGAGGCCATCACGAATGATACAACTCCTTCCACCAATTCTTCTTTGGAAGCCAAGATATTTTCGTCTACCCCTGCCCCCAGCTCTGACATATCAGAGCCTCACATTTTCTCGGATCCTGTTGCATCCACATCCCCCTCGAATATGATGGTGACCGTGTCACCTCGCGCCTCAACCAAACGCCTAAACGTGGGATCAGGGCTCAAGATACTCACCAAGGGCACAAACCCGCAGAAAAAGCTTCCTTCTAAATCCACCAGCCAAATAAAGATTCAAAATCCAACGCAGCAGAATTCGGGCGTGCCCACTCGATTAAACGGCATTAACACAGCGTTTGAAGATCTCGAAAGAACAGGCGACATTCTTTCGAACTCGGTTCACAAACCAAACACTGCATCGGGATCGAATTCTGTCAGCAATTCTTCGGACTCTGGGCCGAAATCTGTCGATAATGGACACACGCGTTCGAATGGATCGCCTAGAAACCTCGCCGATGCTGTACGCAAAGACAAGGCTTTGTCTGGACTTCGGATAACCTCAATAGGCACTACGTCAGATAATACACTTTCTGCTGATTCTGATGCTACGCTGCGGGCCAATCGTACTGGCCATCACGAAGCAACAGCTGCCACTTCCAGCTCGCCCATGAACGGCACAAGCGAGAAGAGAAAGGAGGAGATTCCCATATTTCCACCTGAGTCAACCCAAACTTCCTTCGCGAGTACAATAAAGACGGACTCGAGTGGACCAGGTTCGGTCACCCAGTCCCTCCCTTGCACGAACTTGGGAAAGGCCAGTGGAGTTCGATTTAAATCTCCAGTCGCCGTGTATCCTCTCGAGAAGAAGTTCAGTCCGCAAGTGAAGGAAACCTCAAAGCCGGGGACTAGCCTCTCCCCTCCTTCCCAAACCACTGATTTTCCGCCAGCCCCCGGTCGTCAAACGCCCCCTCCAACTCTTCCCGAAATCCTGCCCGAATCCTCTACGTCAGCGGGTCGACAATGGCTTCGGGACGATGAGTATATCATCAACTTCATGAACTGGGTTTTCAAGCAGGACCCCAAAGCCTCAAGTACTGATATCATACTGGATATCGCAAAACGGGCGAGTTCTGACCTTCAGATCTTGTCCAACCTCATTAATTGATTTTGCAGTTACCTCATCATTCTGATCACGGTTGGCGACGACGCTATACAACGTACGAAGGAGACAAATTCATTCACCGTGTTCCCGTTTTGTTTGAGCGATATCACAACAGAACGTCATCCGTAAATCCTAGGGCCACATCAAAATCTCAGTCTATCGCCCCATCGGACTCTCACTCGATCATACCTACCAAATCGACTTCTCCAAATCCCTCATCGCCTATTAAGGAACCCATGCCAACCCTTCCTGCGACGCCTCCCGAGGTCCCGGGGTTGAAGGCTCCGAAATTCACCGAAGAAGAGGACCAGTTTGTGATGGCTTATATGAACTGGTGGTTCAAACAGGACCTGGAGGCTTCGACGGACGAGATTATGGAGGATATTGCACTTTTGGTGAGTCCACGAGTATCCCAGTTCCGATCCGTGCTTGAAAAGTTGATGTATGAACAAGATACCTCGGCATACTGCCAAACGCTGGAGGACTAGATTTAGATCCTTGGAGGACACGAAATACATGGCTAAGGTACCTGAGCTATTTCGTCGACTGACGAATCGAACTTCTGGACCTGAGGCGGGTCTTCCTCAGTCGCTTGATTATTCTCTGATACGCCAGCGAGGTGACCTTGGTATGTCACCATTCTCTATTCTGTTCGCACGTGGGAAGCTATTTTTTTACGTCTTTCGGAAATAGATTATCGAGAATCGTCGGATGAGGACGAGCTCGATTCGGCGACTGGCATCAAAAGGCGCAAGACTCGTAGGCAATCTAACCAACACAACTCTGAGAACCGCAGCGACAAGAAGAAACCTAGGATTACAATGTAAAACACTCCTCACTGCTCTCGCTCATATTTTGTGTAAACAATGCTCTCGTGTACAAACCTGCTCTCGCGTTCCGTTTTCCAATCAGCTTTCCGAAGTAAATCTTGCTCTCATACACACAGCCGCTTTCTTGTACACACGCTATCCGAATCACGTTTTCTTGGATAACAAATGTATATATTGTTTAGGCCAAATCTATACAACTAGCGGTCACGCGTTATTTGAGATCTTGTTGTAACCCTTATTTGGACCTCCTTCCGGCTGTCGATCAACCGCAACCTTATATGATGAGTACTATTATCCCCTATATGTATAAAGCCTAATCTAATCTCCAGATGATTTCTTTAGGTAAAGTTCTCGAGTCGAAGGTGGCAAACGAGTGGCGTACATATGGTTACGTTCGTTTCTGCGATGTGCGAGGCATCTATCACAGCAAGATGTACTTACGACGGGATAGCAGAATAGGTATATTATATCCAAGCTAGTGGCGTAGGGGTGATGTACGCCCCGACGGTTGCACTCTGGCGACCTCGGTATTCACGGGTGTATGCGTCTTGATCGCACATGCATTCTTGAACGGCAACTAGCGTCTTCGCGCACCTGCACGATACAAGCCGGTTCCACATGCCCCTTTTCGCCGCTCACACAGCACAAAATACTATGCAATGTGCCCTAACCGAGACCAGATGCTCGCTGACATGCGCATGCCTTACTTACCAGAGACAATCTAGCCAACTCCCCACGTTGCGCCGTCTTCTCGAGATGATATGCACTGCAATGCGGGGGTTAACACGCGACGAACTAGATCTAAGATCTTATTTATGTTCAAATCAGGTAACTGCACCCTACTACACGTACAACAAAAATAGGAAATCATAACCGCAAGGGATAAATTACGCCATAAGTCGAAAGCAGCCAAGAAAATGAATACCATATGACGAAATAAGATAACAAGAAACAAACCCGAGAGCGAGGCAAGCCACAATCCAACCAGTGTTTGGCATGCCTCGTCGCCCAGGTTATGCTCAGCGCAATAGGCGAAGCGGAGTTTCAGGTGTGTCGAGCTGCCTGTCCCCCGTGGTTCGCTAACCCCCTCAGACCCCCCTTTACCCATCCTCTTTACTCACGCCGGTGAAGGATCAAGCACGACATGCGGTACTCGCGCACAGATCCACGCCCTCACGTCTTCCTCGAGCGGTACGCCGCAATCGGTAATCACCACGCTTTTAAGCTCCGGCATCCCTGCTCCCTTTTTCCTCTCCTGGCCTTGGCCAAGTTCGTATGGGTTTCGATGTAGGATAAACTGTACGAGCTCGGGTAGGGCCTGTGCCAGACTCGGACAGCCTTTGATCACGACGCTCTCGAGTTGAGGGCAGAGCACACCAGGTGTTGGCAACCCGGCGATGGTATGCGGGTGAGGATGGGGTGAAGGAGATCCAGAATCGACGGACGAGGGTGTAAGTTGGATGAGCACATCACGCGGCATCATCTCGAGCATCTCCAGGTGGGTGATGCTTGGCAGAACGGCGACGGCCCGACTTGGGAACTCGTCTGCGTAAGCGGGGTGACACGCAAATCGCTTGATCGGCGGATGGCTTGAACGAGTCAGGAGCGATTGGAGCGCGTCGTCGACCGGCTCAGGGACAGATAGGCGCACAGAGAGGGTTGTAAGAGCGGGAAGGGTGAGGTGTTCGAGGAATTCGAGAGTGTGTGCGTCACCGCCTGCAATTGTCAGGCTCTTGAGCTTGCGTAGGGTGAGGTCTCGAGGGGGAAGGACGGCCGGACCACATCGAAGCTCGATGCTAAGCTCCTCGAGGTCCGGGTTGTTGGATAGGACAGTGAGGAGTCGGTCGACAGAGAGTCTGGATGCGGACGCGACAGGGTGTGACTGATCTGCGAGCGCGAGGTGATGGAGACCTCGGAGCATGGGGGAGTTCCACGTAAAAGGAACGTTGCGTAGGTCTAGGGCTTTCATGGAGGGTACGGCGCATGTTGTGCTCGTGGGCAGGTAGCACCACGGGTCGTTAGAGACGTGGTGGTGTCCAACATCTCCACAGTCGACGACGAACTCTTCGAGCATAGGTGCGGATCCACCTCCGAACGCAACGTTGAGTGCACCGAGGAACATGAATAAGCGTTCGGCCCGGTAGACGAATCGGCGCCAGCGATGTACTTGGGAGCCTAGGTGGAACATGACGACATGGCCCCATTGAACTTCATCACGTTGGGCCTCACGGTCTGCGCGTGAAATCGTGGTCGAGGGTTGCCAGTTGGCTGGAGGTGCAAGGGTGATCTCGATGTCGAGTGGGCAGGTGTCACCCGAACGTTCGACCCAGAGCCTGAGCGCGTTGCCGGTGGGCATTGCCGGCGGTTGGATGCGAATTTGAGACCAGAGACGCGGGGTAGTGAGAGCTGTGGTGCGCCATTGTCGGTTGACTGCCGAAAGCCTAGGTCGAGGTTAGTGTGGAGCCCCGAAAAAAGCTATGTGGGGGACGTACTTCCAGGCGACCAGCGGGTCATTGTCAAGTAACATGAGGAATATATCGGCTAGGATGTCGGCCGGCAGTTTTCGTACCCTGTATGGCGTCAGAGAGGGGCGAAATTAATAGGGGGTTGTACTTACGGTGCGAGATAGCCCTTTGCAGAGGTAACACGATGCTCAAGTGACTGCTTCTCAGCGGCGAGAGCATTGACTTGGGCGCGAGTTTCAGCCATGAGCTTGGCGAGGATGCCTTCGAGGGCGGCAATCTTGTCGTCGACTGAGGCAATAGTTGTCTCATGCTGCTTGATGCCCTGGCGCATGTTGACGCGGGTGGTGGTGTCCGGGAGGGTGTTGAAGTCGAGTTGGGCGGGGAGCACGGACATGATGGGATACGGATGCTGGATGTCGAGCTGGACAGGCCATCCTTAAGTCGTCGTTGAGCACGCCCTACCGGTGAGGCGCCCGGATGCAGAACATAGCGACAACCGCCGCCACAAGCAGCCACACACACCCACGGCCCAAACCGCACCCCCGCCGCATGCCGCCAAAGTCCGCTCTCCCCTGTTACAACCGGCTTTCCGCGCCACCACCTCGCAACGGCTTTCCGCGCCACCACCTCGCAACAAGGCGTTTCGCGGCCTTGCCCCCTCTGGCTGCTCGCACACACAAGCAAATTCATTATCGTCAGTTCGGAAACGTGTGGTGCTCCAGATCTCTCGCTCTTGTGGTCCTACGAAGCGCAGGGTAGCTTACCAGAAATCAAAAACCAGGCGAGAGCTGGCCCCCTGGATCTAATTTCATCCGACGCACGCTCAGGGTGTGGCTGACATGGTCGTGTCACGACCACGCGCGAAACTCGTCCCACCCGTCCCTTGGCTAGCGCCACAACCGAGCATCTGCCGATCGAAGTTGGGCCGAAGTATATCCATTTGCTCCTGAGTAGAAGATAGATGTACGCATCCCAAAAAGATACGAGCGATGTACACTTGGAATGTGGGCATATGGTTTGTCTCCTGATACATGTAAGGTCGTCTAGTGCGCCACCTGGCCTGTATTTCAACTCTCAAAGAGCCGATTCCTGAAACGTCCCCTGAAAGATCGGCGATTGATTCGAAATGAATCGGCGGTTCTCTATTAGCTCCGTGGCCAATATCATAGTCTATTGTGATTCTAGTGCGCTATGATATCGCCCCTAGCATTCAACAGAGTACTAATTATTCCTTGACGTGTTGAAGGAGCTTAGTGCTATGAGCATTCAGAACTTTCAATTTGGAATACATCGATCGATGTCTAGGCACTTCATAGCCGATCGCCCTATCATCTTATCTAAAACGTTTATGCGGCCTAGGCTGCTTCTCTTTTCGGTTGTGTATGATGTGGCTGACTCGTTTGGGTCTATGCTCGCCTAGCCCGGTGATGCTCAGGCGTGGGCTGTCGATCACTGAGGGGTCGTGATTCTCGAGCTATGCTGACCGGAATTGTGCCGCTGTTGTAGGTATAGGCTTGTGGGTGTGTATGCTGCTCCTAGGGAGCGCACGACTGTGATGTGGTCAGACGGGTCCGGAGCATGGCGAATTCCGCTGGCGTTGATGTGATGCAAAGCTTCTTCCCTGCGGGTGCTCCGCAGGGATGCACTTTTTTGGATCGTTGTGATCAACCGCAAAGGCCTAATTCAGCTTTTGCGACGACGTGGTGGTCATGTGGAACGATTGGCGCTCATGCAGCAGGGTGCCAGCGCACCATGAACTGGAGACAAAGATCATGTATATGCGCCATCCGGATGGAGGCATATGACTGGTGATAGTGGCTGATGTTACCTCAAGGTTGGAACTTTTAGAAATTATTCCAGCCTAGGTTGCCGCTTGGTCGCCACGCTCGCACAGTTGTCCATCGAGATCGACTGATACTGGGGCGCGTAGCGACGAAAGCAGAGGTATTCACATAAGTTCCAGATCATGCCAAGAATACCCTGCTCAGTGAAGAATTGTGACTCTCAATTTGGCCCAGCTGACTACGAATTGAACTCAACCAGCAGGGTTGGTTCTTCTCTGGGGCATAGAGTGAAAGTGTGATATGTAAAAAGAGGCCACACCGGGCTAGGTCGAAGAACGAGGAGCTCGAATCACAATAATAGACTTCTTCATATGTGACTGTTTGTTTGATCCTCTCTGATTGATTTTGATATCAAATTGATTTTTATTATGTGACAGAGGGCCTGAGAGCAAGATGCCAGCGACACAAAAAGAAGGCAACTCCAACCCAGCACGCGCGAGAAATAGGAACACATGGGAATGTCCTGAGAAAAATTTCAGGTACCAGTGATCAGCTCGTGTTTCCATGTCCGCGTTCAGATGGTTCCGCAGGATAATCGCTGTCGTTGCGCAGCAGTGGCTGGACGTTGTCTAGACACGACTCGTACTGTCTTGTCAATCAAATTTGTGCGTGTCTATGCGCATGATCACATGAGCGTCTTCATCTCGACTCGTAGGAGTCTTACGTGCAAGTTGAAATTCATAGGTAAGATTTTTTTGAGTTCTGTGGGATTTACAGGCGCGTGGTCTCAATGCGGCTTTCCCGGGACTTATTTTAGGTCTAGGTTTTGTGAAATGAAAATACGGACATACAAGCTTATGCGTGTGTTGAAACTGTCTTTTATGCCGTAATCAGTGTATTCGGACAAATCGGGCATTTGTATCGGTATATTTGCTCCGAGGTAATGACGTCTCAGCCCCTCTACCGGTCCACTCGCGGATCTTTCAAATGAAGGCAATTTATAGGTGGCGTTGGTGGCGGCATCGGGGAGAAATCACGAATATACCAGTCGGCTCCGAGAGGGCGGTAAGTGTGTAGCTCTGTGGTTCCGTGAGGCGACTTTAAAATAAGTGTCTGGATACTTTTGGCTCAAAAACGAGCCCACTGGCATTCCATCCATGGGGCTGAAGGGGTACCATACACGCATTCCGCAGTGAGCGCATGTTATTTGAGGTATTTCCGTTTAAAGACGTCTCAAGGGTAGTGGAATGCTACCGTTGGGAATGTAGGCAGCCAAAACAATGAACAGCGCATACTTAGATTAAGTCTGCGTTCGTTGAAAACAAACGCAAGCAGCGTTGCTCGTTCTTTGTATCCGCGCTGAACCCTCATGTACTTCCGGGTATGTGGCCGGAGCCCTTCCACAAGACGGCCTCGTGTTATTTCTGGTACTCTCGCTCTTCAACGGTCTGCAGGTTCTATGCCCCAGGTAATAGACCGAACTCTACTCCGGTCCGTACACAAAGCGGCTTAGGCGACTTGGAACCGAATACGTGGGGTTAGACACTAGAGCTGCAAAGGGCCTCGAGATTTGGGGCGGTGAGCTGAGTGCAACATGCAACGAGACGTGTGGAACGGGGTGAGCCTTTAATTGAATCGTCGTGCATACTAGGTGCTTTTGCCTCCATTCAACGATCATAAACAGGAGCCATTCATAATGAAAGGATCCACGTCTGAGTCTGTATATGACGTCAAGCTCGAGAAAGTTGACATGCGGGAGACGCGCGCTCTAGGAGCCAGGGTTGAAAAGCGAGATGAAGGGTTTGAGATCTGATCATCGTACGTCGCGTGTCTGGAACTTTATAGTCTATGATCTATGACTTGGAACTACTACTCGCGTCCAAGCTGAATCAGTCAAACGGACTATATCGCCGGAGCTGTGACTCTTTCGAATCACCTGCTGGTTGAAGAGCAAGTAACAACAGACGGCTATGTGCGTGTGTTTGATTGTCTCGGTCCAGATTGATGACTAATTTTACACTGCCACACAGCCAACCTCGTGAACTTGGCCTCGATCACACATCTGCTCGATGTACGATGTGATAAATCAAGATATGTCTATAATGCTAAAACTAAGTGGACAAAGCGAAATGTTCCATAGCATAAACTTAACTCGCCTGCAGCAAGTGCCCGACTCAGGTAAGTAGGCCTTGAAGCAACAACGAGTTGTACTTGACTGACCACAATCCATCTAAATAGTTCATTCAGCAATTTGAATATGGGGCGGGGATGCGTTGTCCCAACTTGTATTGATTGGCCGGCCGGAAACAAACCCCCTGACTTTATAAGCATAGGGGTTGGTTCATCCCCTTCGCGTTCTTCACTGTCGACCACCACCTCATTCTTCAGCCATGTCCGACAAACCGACGTCGATGGCGGCTGCCAGCCCGACATTCTCAGCTATCAAGCCTGTTAACCTCAAGGTCGATGCTACTGTCTTTGTGCCCCTCTCGAAGCAAACCACTGAAGCAACTTCCGAGGTCGTTGACCGTCTCCCCACCGGCGAGCTCATCGCGTCCGAGTCTGGCCAGATCGTACCAACCTCCGAGGATGCCTTGTCTACCCCTACTCCCGCTTCCATCTCGTCTTTCGCCGAGCTCGTCAAGGCCGCTCGCGAGGCGCCTCCCCCTGATAGCGCGGAGGTCTCGATGATGAGTATGACGGATGACGACGACGAGAGCGAGATTTCGTCGGCTGATATCAGCGTTGCTGTCGAGCCCAAGACGCCCCTTTTGCCCCTATCCCAGTCGGAGCTCAGTGACTTGGATGTCTCCCCGACGGGAGGTCTTGGCGGAGGCGTGCGTTGTGGAATTCCTAAACCGGTTGAACCTGCAGCGGAGCTCACTACGGGGAATCGGGTTTTTGAAGGCCTTGTGCCTCAAAAAGCGGATCACGACGATCGGCCCAAGTACCGGCGTAAGTATGCCTAGCCTGTGTGTAGACCATTGCTAATATCTGTTCCAGCATATCCTCCTCAACGCTCTTGCAACATTCATATTCAAAACCTTCCTGCTCACTATGGCGATGCGGAGCTCTCGATATTGTGTGGAGAATTTGGCCGGATTGTCAGCGTCCGCGTATTCCGGCGTCCGGTGGCTGCGCCACCCAACCGTCGTTTACCCGATGGCCAACACTCGTGAGTTTTTTCTTCACCCCTGAACATCTCTCGGTAATCATAGGTGTTCATAGGACCTACGGCTTTGTCTTGTTTGACAACGTCATTTCAGCCGAGAAGTGTGTCAACGTTCTCCGTCAACGCTATAAAAATATTTACCCTTCGTTTGCTCGGGTATGTGTGGATATTCGTTTATGGTCTACGTTTCACTAACGCAGCATGATATCCGCAGCAAGCCGCCCCGGCTGTGCATCAGCCAGCCTTTGTCGGTCTTCTTGAAGCGATGGCCTATGGCGATTTGCACCAGGCGGATCCGAACCTGAATGCATATGCCTGCGAACAATCACTCTATCAGGACCAGGCGGTGGCTCTGCCTCTCTGTAATGTGCCTACTTACGACGTTCCCGCATCGAATGATACCTTGCCGGCCAAGGTGGTCCCCGCGTACGAAGCTGCTCCTGAGACCACGCAACCGCCGCTCATCCCCGCATCCGTCGAAATCCCTGTTCCTCAGACGCGTCCTCGTGCTCTGACTATCAAGCCTATGCCTCCTCCCATTCAATCATTTGTGAAGCCGAGTACTACGACGGACCGGATTAACTCGGTTTTGAACGAGTCGTCTATTTTGTTGATTGTCGATGGGCTGCCTAAGGATTTCGGTGTTGGGGTACGCGTTTCTCTGATGTTAGGAACTTGCTTGTCTGATTAGCCGGTTTAGCTCTTGGATACTTTATTCGCACCGCACGCTATCCACGATGTACGTCTTCATCGCCAGGGCGCATCAGATGCCGTTCGTGGGTCTGTTAGGTAAATTAGTCCGATCCGTGGCGGCCTATTACTGATTGTTGATCTCTTTGGGAATTATAGGGTTTCAAACCGCGTTGCTGCTCTCCAATCCGTCGAGAAGCTTAGTGGTATGCAATTCGGTTCCTCGGCCGGTGGTTTACGCGTTCGTTTGGCTGAAGAGGTTCGTTGATTATGACCGTCTGGGTTGCTCTGTTCTGATTTTGACTCCTAGGTCTCTGGTGGCGGTAGTGAGAGTGATCTCGGCACAGTGCCCTCTCTCCCTTCATATCGCACACTGCCCGATATCCAGGATGGTCAAACCTTGTTGGCGCCTCCAAATGGCATGGAAGGCCCTCTTTCGTCCTCAATCTCTGCGCCCGCGGTTGCCTCTATGATTGGTTCGGGTCTCAACCAACTCTTGTTCGCGTCCGACTCAAACGAGAGTCTTACACTTGGCTCGCAACGGATTCCCGGGCGGAGCCAGCTCTCACCATCGACTGGACGCCTTCTGGCTTCTCCGGCCCACTTCGCCATTCCGTTCACACCTGCGATAGCTTCATCCATATCCATGCCACATGTTGCTCCTCGGTAAGGATGATCTCCATCAAAGTTCTAGCATTTATGTTTACGTCGTATCAGATTCCTGACTGCGTCACAGTCGTATAACCTTTTGCCCTCGCTGCGTGTCGGCAACGTGAATCTTCCTATCACGAACCTCTTTCCTTCGAGCAATTCGCTGTATGCTTGTGGGAACACGAACTCGGCGGACTTGCAGGAGACCTTGGCCGCGGTCCAACCGATCCCTGAGCCTCCAGTTATCAAGGTGAGTCTGACCGTGTCTTGTTTTGAACTTAGCTCATGGATTCTCGTATAGGTTTCAAGCTACGCGTCTGCGGTCAAGAAACCTACCGTTCGTATGAGTTCGTCAGAGGATCAGAAGGCTAAGAAGCGCAAGTCTCGCCGACCCAACAAGAACGGCAAAGTCGAAAGCGAGAAAAGCTCACCCGAGGTTGAGGCCAATCCTACGATGAACGAGAAGGGCTCCGAGGAGAAAGCGAGGGACCAGGAGAAATCCAAGCCGGTTGGACAAGCCAAGGCTTCTGCTGAGGAGAAGCCGACCTTGTCGTCTCCCGAACAACCAAAGTCCACCTCGTCCAAGGGAAAGCAGTGGCATTCTGCTCGTCGCCGTTCAAACTCCAAGCCCGCGGCCGCCACTGCAAAGGTTTGAAGGCGTATGCTAATGAGGAGATATCGTTCTCATAGACTCTGGTTTGTCGGACGCTTGTTGTTTTGTTGTGTTTCTGTACTATACTCTGTCTTTGAGTGTTCCTTGCCGCTCTTTTCTTTGCGGTTCTATTTTACTACTTCAATATTCGGCCACTCCATACTCGATCGTTATACGAGTTTTCGCTTCATTATCCTATGTTCCCGTATTTGTTGTATTGTTATCGGGTTCATGTACTCTTGCTCTTCCGCTTTGGATGTATTCGCGCTCTTGCCTCTCACTTGTACTAGATGATGCAATTGAGGCCAAGTTGTATTTTTATTATTCTGTGGGATGACAGAGTTCAGGAGTATCCTCGAAGTGGCCACTTGCGCATGCATGTCGTCCACAACTCTTACATCCCGTCAGCTAATTGAGGATAGGTATGCTGAAAGGATGGCTCGGGGCCCGAGACCTGTAGGAGACGAATCCCAGGCTTCTCTCCTGAATCCATGACAGATATGATAGCTGAGAACCAAGAAGGCCTGTATGGCGCACGGCTTGAGCACGTTGGGGCATTTAGATAGCATCAGTCGCGATTGCAGCCTGCTAGCAAATCGCCACTACTTGCGAGTTGCTTTGCCGTTTTCAGAAAAATCCATCACAGGGTCAGTTTATACTGTCTCATCGGAGCGCCACGCGGCTGAGAGCCTCCTCTTGGCCACCCGGGCTGTTGCAGCGGTGAAGCCAGCAGGGCATTATATGGGAACTAAAACCTATTCTCGCCACCGAGAATCACTATCACATCGTGTATGCGCTGCTCTGACGAGGTTTATACTATCAGTGCCACTTGGCTTAAACCTTCACGCGCAGCCCACAAGTATATGGATTTGCCTCCTATCAGCAGGCCGCCTGTTTGATCATCTGAGCCGTTTGCGCCACCCAGTCACGCCTTTGGTTGCTGGTTCTCCTCCTGGCAGCTTGGTGATTAACAAGATGGCGCTTGCGGGGAGGGTGGTAATGCTCGGCCAGGTGTCCTGCACAAGCAACTTCCTGCTATTCAGGTGATCATAGATTGAATCAGATTCTTCAGCCAATCCCACAATCCTTAATGCATATCACAGTACAATATTTACATCAGTAGGAAATCTCCTATTAAAGCTATATGTTGGGAGCGGTTCGGAAGACTTGGTGGTATTATTCCGGCTGCAGGATTTGGCCCAATATTGTTATTCTGGCATTGCTGATCAAGGCCTGGTTGAGGTTACTACTGGTTGATGAGAGTCAAGTCTGAATGCTAGGCAGTTCTCGCGCATATAGAGTTCTTACAAAGGCTTATATGGTGGATCCTTAAGGATGGCGAGCAATAGGGAAGGAAGGAGCAAACCGGCTACAATGTGTTGTTATCAAGAGCATAGATAGTAATTTTAATTTTGGAATCATAGCATAGATAAGTGCTCCCACGTTTAGAGGTCCCATGGAAGTCCCATCCAAGTATATCAGTACAAGGGGAAACCTCAATCCCGTTTCAGACAACCATCGCCCTAGCTGTTGCTCGCTGAATTACAGTATTTGAATTCGCCCTTGCAAGCTACAATGTCAGAGTCTAACGATCAGGTCTGGGGTATCAGGCGGATTACCGGCAGTGCTGCAATTACGAGGTTTATGGAGGCGAGAGCTATTCGGAGGCTATGGCTATGACCCGAGACTACTATCGCGTGGTGCTGGCGCTCCTCCGAGGCTCAGACAATCGACCTGTACCCCCTTTAGAACTTGTCGCATTTGCATGTCGACTTGTGAGATTTTTATTGCCAACGATCAACAGGCAGTTTTCTGGTCACCTTGACTGCAAGCACTATCCATCCACGACTTCCGGCATTTATTGCTATGAGGCATCTCCTGCGGCTCCAGCAATCCAGTCTGCTCTGGCGAATAAGGAACTCTCAATGGCCGCGTTGCACGACTTTGTTAGTTGGGTGAGTATTAGCTGACGTTTTTATCAACCAGCCAGATATCAACTATGCCGATAAAACTTTGATAATTGGGATGACTTTTATGTCACAATCGCCCAATCGACATATAATTCGCAAAATGCTGAACCTATATCCACAATTGTACAAAGGGTTCGGCCTTGCTTCGAGGCGCTGACAATAGCCACTCTACAGAATGGTTCTTTATCTGAGGATGCTCAAGCGTTCGAACGGCAAAGTGTTGCTAGCAGGACTCATGATATTTGGAAGCGCTTCCAGCCTAGCGATCAGCTTGAAGTGGCTCTGAAAGGCGAGCCTGAGGAATCTGTGGTCGAAACGTATGTTTCGGTGGTGATTCGAATAAAAGATTCCAGAAGCCATCTTCAGCGATGTTGAATCTTGTTAGGATTTATAACCCCATCTTACTCAAGCTCTATCTACGAAATAAACATCTGAATTGGTACTTGACTTCAACCGTGCTAACTCATAAGTAGGTCAACTGAGGCTTGCAATAAGGTTTACGGCCTTCGGCCTTGCTAAACCGAGTTTCTTCCACATTGTCAGCGCATTGCCGCTACAATAAGCCTATGTTTGATGTTACTAACTATTCGAGACCTCAGATTCAGGCAGAAAGTAGCACAGCATGATCGGGTGCTGATGACGCACTCTTGCCAGTGCATCGCATATATATGCGTGGCAGAGGGAGCCCGTGAGCCTGTTCTTGTTACTTCTCTCATCTCTTTTATATTTTATATTTGACCGAAAATGAGCACACTCAGCCAGGCCAGTATCTCAGTCACTTATCAACTATTGCGTCCGTCGAGCTCTCCAGAATGCTGCCTTTACGAGATTTATATGCCGCTTGACCGTCTTCACGCTATAGCCACGACAGAAACATACTGTCAGATCGTGTTTGCACTGCTCCGAGGCTCTGGTCACCGACGTGGGTGCCAATAGAGCTCGTCCGATCTATATGCGACTATGCTGGATTCGTATCGCCTTACCCAAATACGTCACTCTCAGACCATATGGACTGCTTCCGCGTTCCGTGTGAGGCACTGTAGCTCTCTGCGGATTACGACGGGACTCCAACTACCGTAAGACCTCACGAGAAAGAATAGTGGGTAAGTGTGTTATCATATTCTTGGACATAAGTTGTATTAAATCATGATTCACTCGCCTGGATAGGGGATGCATAGCCGGGCCAACTTCTTCATCAAGACTTATCGCCCCAATGAGCTCTCTGTAGCTGAGATCAAGGAGACTACTGAGGAGGCAGATTGTAAAACATGGAGGTGCTTCGAGGCCGAACCGCCTCATCACAGTCCGCTTAATAGCTTTGACCAAACCACACGAAGAAGTGTAATTGACCGAAACCATGAGATCTGAAAATTTCTTCAGCCAGGAGATCAGGTAGAAATAGATATTCTTGCTCTGGAATACATAAGTCCTAGGGACTGGTATGAGGTGGTGGTGCGGGTCCGAAACTTCTGGAAGCCGTCTTCCGCAATGTTAGCATTGTTGTACGTCCCCGTTTTCAAAATGATCATGAGCATTGATTTTATTATTTGTATTTCGCCAACAAATACTGCATTTCTAAGCACGTTCAGAGACATGGAGGATTAGAATTAAGAAGTAGCCACAGTCACAACCGCCTTCAGCCTCCTCACGTGACACCCCGCCGCTTGTTTACTAACTCCACCACCCACGAATCCATCTTCACTCCTCGACCCTGGAAGCTACAAAAATGATCTTCAATACTCCATCTACCTCTCGTGTCCTTGAGCCACACTCTTCTCCCTTTACTCCTCGTACATCATCTCCACTCGCGACGCCTTCTCGTAGGCGAACCTCTTACCACGTTCCCAACTCCAGCCCAAGCCTTGGTCTCAACCGGATTTCTGCCAGACGACCAGGGACAAGAGAAGAACTCCCTCAAAGACAGTTGGCTCGTGAAAGATTGAAGGCACGATGCATGCAACGCGTGGAGCAGGATCGGTCGCGCGCATTAGCCAGAGCCCGGGGACAGCCAAACTTTGGCATGAGCGAGGCATCGAGCAGTGAAGCAGGTGATATGGAGATGTTTGATGAAGAGGATGATGAAGAGTTGGATGACGAAGTGAGTATTGCGCTTTGTCTCCAGGATTTTCCGCTGATATCCCATTACAAATAGACGTTGAGGCGTATCATGGTGTCAAATAATCGTCGCGAGCAATATCGCCATCGTGTCTCCTATGAAGAGGAAGTAGGGTCTGAGATCGGTGACGTTGACGAAATTGAGGCTTCATATGGATTGTCATACGTTGTGGAAGAGAGTGAGCCGATCTAACAAATATTGGCTGGTACATTATGCTGATCTTGTTTTCAGTACCAAGTGACGTAGACATAGACATCGACGATCCGGAAGCCGAATACGAGTTGTATCTCGCGTCTTTACAAACGGGGCCTACGGATACACCGACTTCAAATTCTCCCACCAACGCCGATCTTGCTCAAATCCTTCCAGCGTTCATTCACTCAATTGCAAACTCTGGATGCCCCTGCCCGTTCTGTGACAACCATTCGCTTCAGGGCGGCCCGAACAATACGTTTGGGTGCGTTACCTGCTGTCGCGAGCTGCCGATTCAGCAAGCCGCTTTATCGTTCGCCGCTCATGTGCAAGATGCGAGGTGAGTCCAGTGCAAGTTAATATTGCAACTTTGACCCACTTCTCTCCACAGTATTCCTTCCCAGCATACTCCTCTGATTGCGGGAGACCCCAATCTTGGAACGCTATTCTTATGTACTGGTGACGCCTGCGACTGGTGCGAGGCCCTCGACTGAGCAGTATTGTGATCACTGCTTTCCCATATCTCTTCGTGTATCTTTTATCTTGCTTTGTGAGCATTTCGTTGTCTCTTCGCTATAGTACGGTTATTTCAATTATCACATCTATTACGTCAGCACGCCTAATTTGAGCTAATTGAGTTCTTGTATAAGAAAGCTGTCACCCGAGGCCTCATGCCCCTTGATTTCTCCTAATCCTTGGCAGAATCTCGCGAGATCTAGGCACTATTTCTGGCTCCATTGATCATCCCCACATATTCGTGTGCACCTGCCGGCCGCTAGGTACTTCTATGCTGCTCTTGCTCGCACGAGTGTCCTTTATATAGCATCCACCGGAAGTATTATCGATAATTGTGAAGGTAGGCTCAGTTGCTTCAAAGTTTCTTCTTCGAAGTCTGCTAAGCTCGGTCATCCAGCAGATTGCAGCCTTGCTCCGACGAGTCCCAAAATATCATACCTTGTTTCGATAGTGGGTCCAGGTTAGTTCCTGTGCGTTTGTATTAGTTCCTCTTTTAAGAAATTCACGCAAATCTCAGTTGGCATAGATGTTTTGTAGCTGTCACCGTTCACCGTGATAGTAAAAATAGATGTGCCCTCTTGTCCACTACGCCGCGGCTACCGAACCGTCCACATGTTCAGCTGACCTTCATTCCTCCGTCGAACGTCTAGACGAACGAGCTAAACTAGATGTGACCTATACATCATGTGAATAAGGCTCTCTTATTTATTACCCCGTATCCATTTATTGCCTCGCCGGGAGGTATTTAAGCGTTCAGAACTCGTAGGTCAACTTTAACAGCTTCTCCCCAGTTCAACTTCGATTTCATTCGGATCCATCGTCTTCAACTAACTATCCTTCTACATTTACAATGAAGTTTGAAGCCGGAATTGCTCTCGTTGCCCTGGGCTCGGCCCTGCAAGCTGCCGCACACGGAGGCGTTGTTGGCTATAGCTTCAACGGTGTCTACTACCCTGGGTGAGTCGACTCATATAACTATCCTCGCATATACTCACTTTTTGTCTAGTTTCAAGGCGTAAAATACTGCCACCGGCCAGACTACTATCCAACGCGAGTGGGACACCTATAATCCTATTACAAGCACAACCGATGCTGCACTGTCCTGCAACGCCAATGGCGCGATTATGCCAGGTTCTGGCCAACTTAGTGCTAGCATCCCCGCCGGAGCCAAGGTCACTGCGTAAGTGACCATTATCTAGCAGTATTTTGTGGGCTAAAGAAGAATGGATAGTTACTGGAACACCCCGTGGCCTCATACTGTCGGCCCTGTTATGGTGTACATGGCCAAGTGTACGAGCACCTGCAGTTCGATGGATACCTCGCAGGCCAACTGGGTAAGTTGTCTTTCTCATCCTCGGTTCCGCAGGCTAATTCCGCATTCCGCTCGGCCAAACAGTTCAAGATTGACCAGGCTGGTCTGTTGTCTGGCACCGTTGGAAACGGCCAGTGGGGTCAAGGAAAACTCGTCGCAAACAACAACTCGTGGACTTCGACTATCCCCTCTAGTCTTGCGGCTGGCGAATATTTGATTCGGTAAGCCTATCTTAGTTTATTCCAGATTGAACGAGGCATTTGTTCATACTCTTTAGCCATGAATTGTTGGCGATCCATACCTCAAACGCACCCCAATTCTACCCCGAGGTACGGTTTTCTTCTGGAAGCTCGCATCTCGTCCTAAACATCTCATCGTTTTGTCGTTAGTGTGCCCAACTTAAGATTACCTCGGGAGGTAGCAAGGCTGGATCACCTACGGTCAAGTTCCCGGGTGGTTATTCTGCCTCTGACCCTTCGATCAACATCAACGTGTGTATACTTATACCCTTCCACTTTCACCTTCTTACATAAATTTTCGACCTAGGTTTATGCTCCTCCGGCGTCAACCGCCACCTCTTATGCTATTCCCGGACCCGCGGTCTTCACCGGATGAGCGGTCACGCATATCATCGGACCATGCTAGGTCTTAGACTGTGCTAGATGGAAAGATGGTTGTAGGATAACTCATGCTGTTGAGATTCTTGGATGCACGACTCCGTGAATTTTATTGAATGCTTTTCATTAGAGATGACTAAGAACGAACAGATTTGAATTCCAACATACGTATCCCAGTACTAAATGATCTTCAGAGAACGAGGCAGCGCGCTATAAGTCAACTTATTGGCCGATCATATTCATCGCTATGACGGGGTTTTTCTAACCTTTGGAACCTCACTGCCAGCCTCACTGAGCCTGTATTTAAGAATATTTCGACAAAGCTTTATACGCATACAGGCTCAACGATCGAACATAGTGCGGCAGGGTAGTTTTTCAGTAGTGTCCGCTCCTGAGATAGCGCAATCTAGCACGGGGAATGCCTCTAATAACTGTGTTCGTACGCTTTGGGATAACGGAAGATCATCTGGTCTAGACTTGAGCAGGCAGCAATCAAACTGAAGTGCTCGAATGCCGGTATCAGCAACAAACTGAACCAAATCTTCAACGCTAAATAAACATGACAAGAAGATGATACGGGATAGGTGAGAGAATGGATCTGACATGTCGAAAGCCTGGATTTGTTCGGTGATTGGTTCTAGGAAGGAGGACAATTTGCAGAATATGAGGCTGAAAACGTGCCCGGGAGATACACGAAGCAGAGGGGCCAAGTGGCTATCTTCACAATATAACGTAGCTATGTGAGAGCGCAAGCAGAAAGCTTCAAAGATTTCCGATGCAACCGGGATCGATCGAACACTCATGCTGAGCTGAGCTGAAGGATTAGGCTGAGCAATCATGGACAGAATCAACTCCTGAATCTCGAAGGTATTCCTCCAAAGACTCAAAACTTCCAGGCAGTCCAGTACGATAGGAGATGCCACCTCCCAGATAGCCGATTTGGTCACCGAAATCTCGGAAAGCTTTAGTATAACTAGTTTGGGGCTCATGGAAAGGACATTAGCGAGTTGTGATGTGGTGACAGTTATCGCGTACCCGAGACCATCTAGGCGAAGATCAACAAGGTCGTGA
The DNA here is from genome assembly GCA_037042815.1 of Ceratobasidium papillatum. Taxonomy (NCBI): domain Eukaryota; kingdom Fungi; phylum Basidiomycota; class Agaricomycetes; order Cantharellales; family Ceratobasidiaceae; genus Ceratobasidium; species Ceratobasidium papillatum. Next base: position 21,676 of record JAYRCO010000178.1, on the reverse strand, counting down.
AAGCTAGCGCTATGCCAGTTGAATATGGAGTATTGTAGATGGAGCACGCGGAGAGGAAACATAACCCGGTTTTGTTCAGAAGGTCGATGGTCAGGTTCGAGCATTTCAGTGCCGTTTGGTCGGTAAATATGGAGAGCATTGGACTTCGTAGAGCCAGCCGTCATCCATAGCTCCAATAGAGGCTTTATCATGCTCCTTGAGTAACTTTCTGAATCCAAGTCAAGTGAACGAACTCGAGAAATTAGTGGCGCCAAGAAGTTGAGAATCTCTTTGATCTTGATCGCTGGAGTTGGCTCTCCATAGGGCGGCGTGTATGGCTCATATACATGTAGGCTGACTAGCATGGGATCTGTGCGTTCAAATAAGAGTCTCGCTAGTTCATAAGAACCCTTGGCACCCGGACTAAGGTCTATGTGATCCCAGAGGTTAGGGCTGTTCACTGCAATCTGTCGCCAAAGTGCGCAAACCCTGGCAGGTGCGTGATAAAAACCGTGAGACCTGGCCTCAGGAACACAGCAGACACTTGATAATGCAAAAATGTCGGTCAAGACCTCAGGAGGCAGCGAATTAACTCGAGAGAGTGCAGTAGATTGATTTCTCATCTTAGAGAGCAGGATACGGTTATTGCGTAACGCTTCTTCCTCTTGGTACATGATAGGCAGTTCGGAATCTATTGATTCCATTGTCTTTTCGAAAATATGTTGTTCTGGCTGTTGGTGCGAAAAGCGAGAGCGAAGTGTGGCGCAAGCTGCAAGATAAGACTGGATAGCATCTGCCAGGAGCCTACGCATCGTTCTCCACTCGTTTAGAGCAGATTGAGCGCTGATGCTGTTGATTAAATGACCGGATAGGTGGCTGTGGCTGGTTTTAGGGCTAAAATCGCCCTTGATCATGGCGTTATTACAAATTCTGCGATCTAAGGTAAAAATACTTACCTGTAAGTTATCCATATTAGCGAATGGAGCCTGGAACTGCTCTCAAGAACAATTTGAGTAAGTGGCCTGTGGCGGCTAGATCGGGACACGCCAGTAAGTTTGATATCTGCCACAATGTATGCAGCTGTTTGTTCGACAAGAGGATCATCAGAAAGTTCAAAAAATATCTTGAAAGTCTAGTATGTAAACTTGTTCTGGGAACACGATGTCCATTCTTTCAGACTTTGTGATTTGAAACGTCTTTTCGGGTTCCAGCGGACTCGAACCGATTAAGACGAAGAATTTTTTATAACTGAAGGACAAGAACTGGATTCTGAAATATACTTCAAAATACACAACGCAACTGAGAAACAAAGAAGAACAGCGCACTAGCCATAGAACGAACATGAACGAAAGTGTGTGTTGTCAATCGTGTACGGTCAAAGCACAACGACTTGGATGCTTGCATCGTCAATCCATTTATCACCCATTCCAAGAGTCAAGAAAATCGAGAGAAGCTCTTCATTTGAACCGCCAAAGGCTTCTCGGAGAACACTCATTGCGAGATTATCAGGCTTGACCTCCGCGCCGATCTTCTCGCCTCCTGCTTTATCAAGTTGAGAACCAAGGACTTCGACCCACTTCTGAAACATTTCCGCCTCGGTTTGTCCCAGAAGCTTGAGAACGTGTTCGTCCGCAGCACCGTCGGAGGTCAGGATAAGGAATCGAGGAACAGCTTCAGAACTTGCATCCTTTTCGAGGCGAAGGTGAACAACGTCCGGGATCGCAGTCATGTACGGAGGCGTCAGATTCCGCTTAGTGAAAGCTTCCACAGAGCTATGCACTCGGAACCCTGGGTTGGCACGGAGGAACACCTGCCAAGTATATTCGGCCGGAAGTTTAAATGCGGCATCCCCCCAGGCTTTAAGAGAGGTTAAGTAAGTATACATACAATCTGAGGTTATATGCACCGACCACGCGTTACGGCTATGGCGCCCAACACACGATTCTTGAGTGTCACTTCTGGCTCGCCCGGGTGCGCATCTGCCACTTTCTTCAGCTCCGTCGCATTACTCCCATTATGAGGAGCAAGAAGGTCACGAGCCTCCCATCGACCATCGGGTAGTTGTACACCGAGAACTGTTCCAAAATCAGCTTAGAATATAACTACACTAAGAAAGATAAGAACAACGTACTTGCACGGCAATCGCCCGCGCCTGCGATCCACATATTCTTACGACTTTCGTCGAGCAGAGACACAAGGGCGGTAGTTCCGCGCATTGCTAACCTAATCTTATCGTAGTTGGCCCCTCCTGACTCCTGATCGTTGATCGTAGCACTTAATTCCTCGACGGGCACTGATGCGAGAGCGTTGGGATCAGGAAATATAGCTCGTACTTGGTCGAGTATGTTATCATCGAAGGAAACAAAGGCGTCAGATAAAGCTGAGGTCAGATCATTGGGGGCGCGAGTAGAAATTATATCCTCTAGGTGTTTTGGGAAATATTTCAGCGCATGATCAGCGCATTCTTCGCCCGCGTGTCCTGGAATTTGAGCTGGGTCAGCGCTGTTCATTGCTATAGTGAATGTAAATACCATCGAACACCCCGAAAAGAGACCAAGTTTGCCCATCTACGGAGCATGGACCCGCATATATGCGGTCTTGAGAGCGATCTTTTTCGCCTTGCGCAGGTTGAAACCAGACACTATCGAGTCGCACTCCAGATACTGTAGACGACTTGGCGTTGGCGAAGCGTTCGAGCTCGTCTGAGATCTCAGGCTCTGCTAATCGTCGGAACGACCAAGGTCCTCCAGGAGACTCAACTCCGTAATTGGTGAGCAGCTTGCCATCAGGGGTAGTGGTGACGGTCAAAGGAGCAAAAGACATGACTCTCAAGGTAATGAGTGAGATGAGCGGGTAGAAAGTGGTGGAACGAGGCGCGGTGCCTTGCTCAGAACGACAAATGTGTTGTTTTATACAATAAAGATTATATTCGACCTGGGCGGAGGGTGCAAAAGCTGGGCAGAGGGCGCAGTTCTTAAGGGCAAAGGGTAGAGCGCAAAAGGGCCAAGGGCGCTGCTCGGCTGTTTGAGACCGCCGCCGAGGCGGCAACCAGACCAAATGAAGCCTGCTCCTCCCGACGGGTGGAACTATGCACATGGACCATCGTTCCAGCAGAAGAGAACACTCAGCGCCGTAGGACCGACGTCGCCATAAGATAAGCACAATAGATAAGTGCCGGTAGCCGACCACACAGCATCAATAATGTGGTTGGGTAGAGGGTTTCTGGAAGTGATGGATATAGCATTCAAAGACGCTGAAAGTGTTACTCCAAGGCTTCTGCGAAACGAGAATGCCCAAACTCGAGAGCTTCTGATTCAGTGTACATCAAGGCTAGATAAAGGAGCAAATAGGTAAGAAGGCCAAGGAAAAAATCACAGTGAGTTGTGGCGAGAGAGTGGGGGGTATTTAATCACGCGATCAGAAGGGAGGGTTTTGATTGGATAGTGGTGCTAGCGACGACATCTAGGATTGTTTATTCTGTGATGCTACTAAGATAGATCAATTATGAAAAAGCCCATATAACTGATTCAAAGCTTCGGGGACAGGAAAGATGATATTACATATAATGAGGATATAAATACACCCAGATTCATAAACAAACTAGACCCTACACATCATGTATCAAGACGAGCCATCTTGTAGCAAACACGGAGCATTGAACAAAGTTTCCCGGTGATAGCAAATTTCAGAAATGGTCGCAACTGCCAGCGTCGACCATAGTGCGAATACTCCAAGACTGAGTATCGCGGCGACCACGCGAAAGAAGCACGAGTCAAAAAGTTGGGCAAACTGAAGGGTAAGGTATGCATATACGCCCTACAAGTCATCTGAATCAGCAAAAAGGTAATAACTGCGACTTTGCAACACGTACTAAAGGAAACACCATTCCCCAAAATCCCACGGCAAACTTTGGGCGATTTGACCTGAAGGTCTCATAGATTGCGATTATCCCAAGCAGAATCCACCAAATACCAAACGTCCAAAGGAAGAAGCCACAGAATGCCCCTAATAGTTTCCAAGGCTGCGACGGGCTAAGAAAGTCGTTCTCGCTAGCTTGTCGTCGAGATATATCCGCAAATACTTGCCCTATGATGACGAAGGCGGCTCCTCCCTAAGCACTTGTTCAATAAATGGTCAAATTTAGGAAAGTCAACAAACACACCTGACCACATGGTCCGACAGGTATAAACTTTGAGGTTATGAGAGTATTTGGCGGGAGGCCCTCCGTAATCAACCGGAGCATATAAAGCGGCAGGATCATAAAAGTCAGTCCCAGCCCAAGGAAAAGGAGCACCCCCGACATGAAGAGTGTAATCGTGGCGTGAGCGACTGAGGAAGGCACGATAGCCCGAGCCAGTAGTGCACCAGTTGTCGCTGGAACGATGGGGGTGACAGCAGGTAGTAACCAAATAGCCGAAAGCGCCTTGACACTGTGATTATGGCGTGTGATCCTACAATAAATTCGTTTTTCAGTATCAAGCAATCCTTTCTCGGGGAGGAGGTCCTTACATTGTGTAAAGCATCAAGAAGTAAACCACAAGCGATAGAACGCAATCAAACCACCAGAGTCCCCACAGAAAGTAGAGAAACGATTGGCCTCCTAACCCATATCCTTGATTAACGTTCAGAGAGGCATTGATTATAGTAGCAAATCCCATTGGGAAACAGCCTGATAAACAACGCCTTCAATACTCCGATTATAGCCGCGAAAAGCTACGCCCACTCACCCAAGTAGAGGCTCTGCACAGGGTGATTATACATCAAGTGAATGATCTAACCGAATAACATGCGTGAGTTGAGTAAATGGAAACAAAATCCCAAATGTGCCTACCTCTGGATATTTGACATAGCGGACAATCGATATTGAGCAGAAAAGAATGAAGAGACAGATGTTTAGCAAGAGAAACACTGTCCCGAAGACGTGTAACACCGAGCTCGAGCCGTACGGGAAAGCGTATAATAATGCCGATACAGATCCCGTTCCTGCATTTGATCAACTCAACGAAAAGCTCACAGCCACGAAAAATATCACCCACCCATGTTGACCGCGAACCAGGCCGGTGTAAAATTCCTGTAACGTGATTTTGTCAACATATTGCGCCATACTTCGAGATTTCTTCCTGATACCCACTTTATACAATTATCGAATGCATTATGAGAATGCTGTTGTCCTTTCTCAAGTCGACTAGGTGAATGATCGGCGCTCTGCATGACTAGACGTAAGCGAGAATGAAGGACCAATTATTGGGGAAGGCCTTGGTGGAGTGGGGTTTATATACAACGTCATTCGGAAAACCATTCGGAGAGGTATTCGGAGTCGGTCACGAGTCAGAAAAAAAGATTTCGTCATATAGACAAAGACTTTGCACATGATCAAGCGTGACTCGGCAAGTAGATTGTGAGCCAACGTGCCTGTGAAACCTAGGGTGACTACCCTTACCTTGAATGGATGGCTGACATGTAATAAATGTTCTGATTCAATTATATGTAACTGATGGGGGAGGAGCGGGAGAACATAATCCACTGGTCAGCTGAGCGCAGTACGGCATTGGTCAACACATACCTACATCACATCCAACGCACCCAAGTCCTATATTCTAATGTGTCCCTCTGACCTGCCAAGATCCCACGGTGGCGTCGATTCATCAGCAGGCAAGTCATGAGCGCTGAAAAGTTGTTTTCTGTTCCTCAGCACCTGGTGTATAGTCGTCACAGCCAGGATGGTCCAAAGGGAGAACACGACTACACTCAAATAGGCAGCTAATCCTCGGAAAAGGTGGGATTCGAAAACGTAGGATAATTGGAGCGTAAGGAAGGCATAAACGCCCTATATATGCACTGGTAAGTGGATTTAGAACATACGCAACAAGCTTCGGGCGCACCAGGGGGAAGACCATGCCCCAAAATCCCACAGCAAAGTTAGGGGGATTCCATCGCAACGTTTCGTACATCCCAAGGACCGCGATCGAGATCCACCAAATTCCAAATGTCCACAAAAAGAATCCACATGACGTTCCTAGGAGAGCCCAAGGCTGAGCTTCATCGAGTAGTATGTTACTACTCAGATGCCGGCGTGCAATATCCGCAAACACCTGACCTATGAGCACAAAGGCTGCGCCCCCCTTCAATACCGTTGTCAATTTCATCTAATAGTGACGCCGAGATTGAGTGGAGCTCACCTGCCCACATGGACCAACGGGGAGAAATTTGGACACAATGAGGGAGTTTTCTGGCAAACCCTGTGTGATAAGCCGAAAGACGTAGACGGGCAAGATCATGAAGTTTAGGGACAATCCAAGAAACAGGAGGACCAGAGACATGAAAAGCGTGACAATAGTAAACTCGGTTGAATGCGGGAGTATTGCACGAGCAAGCAAAGCACCAGTTGTTGCAGGCACGATGGGTGTAACAGCTGGTAACAGCCAGATTGCGGTGAGTGCATTGAGACTATGGTTGTGCCGAGTTATCCTGCCATGGTGATTCCGTTATGAAGCGCAAAAGTGAAATAACTATCCACTGACATCGTATAAATCATTAAGAAATATACTCCGAGCGAGACCACTGAATCGAGCCACCACAACCCCCACAAGACATAGAGAAGGGACTGGCCGCCCACTCCGTAGCCCTGATTAACATTAAGAGTCGAATTGATAATGGTTGCGAACCCCATAGGTAGACAGCCTGGTTCAAATGGAATGAGTCATAGTCACAAGAAGCTTAGCCGAGTTCGTTACCTAGGTATAAACTCTGAACCGGATGTCGATAGGTCAACCTAATGAACTGTGAGGTCGGTTAGTTGAATTCAAGATCTGATACAAATTTATCAAAACCAACTCACCTCGGGGTACCGAACGAAGCGAATTGCTGATATAGTAAGGAATAGCATGAATAGCACGACGTTCAAGACGAGGAAAGCCGTCCCAAGGGCGTGTAACAGAGGTTCGGGTCCATATGGAAAGCTCCACAGTAGACTTGATACCGCACCAGTACCTGCAGCGCAGTTCAAGTTAGGCATCTGGGCTGCGAGCTTGGTGGAATAATGAACAAAAATCATACCCATATTCACAGCAAACCATGATGGCATGAAGTTCCTTAAAAATGTTGACCAGTTCAATGTCAAACCTGATCGGCTTGGGTATGTTCAATACCTACCTGATACAATCTGCTTCAAGAAACATGAACCTCCCATGGCGTCTCGCATCCTGTTCTCCATTGGCTTGAACCATCGTGGTCGGTACAGAAATACACCATTGCGGCGAGTCTAGGTTGAGGTATGGCGCAAGAGATAACGATGACAGGCGCCATGACTGGTCGGAACCGGGGAGATAAGGACCGCACCCGTCGGACGGCTTCGGAAATTAGTTTGCCCGGATTTACGTCGTATCTATACTTCGTTTTAGAAGTTATCAAATCTATTTCAGGTGGCTTAATGAGTGTTTGTGGCAAACTTGAGATGGTATCCGTACCAATATAAGCCCAACCAACGACTGCTCGGCTTCGGAGGTTGGAACAAAATATACGAGCAAGCTGTTTCGATGTGTGTTGAATCTCCGAATTACTTTGTCCAGTAGCGCGGTTGCCGAATGACGCGTCAGAGTGAGTTGAAAGACTCCGGCTCGCAAGGCTGTCACAGTCAAAGAAAAAGTTTCCAGATCTACAACCTCACCACTTATGATCTTTCCGAGTTCAAGATTCATAAAAAATCCCCAGTCCAACCAGTTCGAGGTCGTCCGCACAGAAAGAAACAAAGTGGCAGTGCATTTGCATCCATCAATCAATTCAACCAACCAACCCAACCTAATTCACGATAGAATACATAACTGTACTTCCAGCTCATAATGTAGACCCATTATACATCTGTTTACAATCACCAAGGACCAAGGACCAACAAGAACAACAAGAATAAAGAAAAAAAGATACCGGATAAAATGGATACAAAAACGCCAACCAAAGTCTCAGACTTGCATAACGTGCATCGAGGAAACGTTTCCTCTCTCATCGCTCTAAAACATAAATCATATTAGTTTCAAAATATAAAAAAGATGAGAGGAGAACTGACCCTCATACCCAAAACCCTCTCCCCGTCAATCATCACACCCGACAACAACAACTCTCCTCGCGTGATAACCTCCCGGTACGGCAACGCGCTTTTCACGTCTTTTTCCCAGTACTTTCCAGCTGGCAATATAGTCGGATAGTCTACGACGTTTGCTCGATTCTTTCCTTTAACGTCCTTGTTCCGTCGAACGCCAAATGGGTTAAAGTCGAGTACTCGAACGGGTCGTTTGAGGTTTATTCCGCCTGGTCCGCCGTCGACGAGGAAGTTGGGGTCAATTAGAGGTAGAGGCGGAGGTGGTGGTTCGTCTGGGTTGACCGTCTCAGCTGCATCCGTCCCATTCAACCCATCCCCGTCCACACCAATTACTCCATCCTCATCCTCTTCATCCGCCTCATCTCCATTCAACCCACCCCCTAATCCCACACCACCCATATTCGAACTCCCCAACGTAGCAAACCTCTGCCCATGCGAAATACACGCCCACGCCGGCATCGGCATCCGCGTCAACAACCTTGTAATCGGCGGAGCCCAATCGTCCCAATCGTACACCCTCGGTCGATGGGATCGTATCCTCGGCATTGTGGATGAGGTCGAGGTTGAAGGGAATTGGGTAGGTGTGGTTGAAGGGAATTGAGTAGGTGTGGTCGTAGCGTACGCCGTCGGACCAGCTGTGCTGAACGATATAGACGTAGCTGCTGTATACGACGTTGCTGGCCTCGCAACAGGTTCAGGAAGAGGCGTCGGACCATTCTCGTCTTCTTTCTCAGCAAACCTCCTGAGAGCTCGACAATGAACAAACAGATTGAAATAAAGCCGTTCCGAATCGTCTAGCTGAATATCGTCTTCAGGCCCTTGAATAAACGGAAGCGCTCCGACAAACGGAGCAGGTAACCCCGGGGGCTGACCCTCGGGACCAAGAACAGGCGCAAGTGGAGCAGGAGCGGGAGCAGGAATAGGAACAGGATGCCCATGATGAACATGTGCATACCCAGCAGGAACAGGGGCGACCTGTACAGCCTGTCCATGCGCATGAGCCTGATCCTCTCCGAGAAGTGCATCGTGTATCTGGATTTGTATAGGCGCATGTCCGCTGCTTGCGCTCGAATGGTCGAATACGCTCATTAGAGGCGGTTCGGCGGGTGTTGGAAGTGATGAGGGAGGCATGTGGAGGTCGATCCATGGGACTAGGGTCGTTAGAGGTGGAGGCTCTGTTGTTTGGGGTGGTTGAGGGGGAGGTGGTGATGGTGGGGCGGGAGGAGGTTCGGATGAAGACGAGAGGTCCGAGACATCTGTAAACCAGCGATTAGACAAATGGGCATGCATCACACGAGCAAAAAACTCACCAACAACCTCAATCTCCTCTTCTCCTTCCTCCCATGCAATACTCCCCTCATCAAGATACACAACCCCAGCAAATATCCCACCCCGTACAGGCACAAGTCCACTCGAAAGCGCAATAATCGCCCTATCCGGATCCGCATGAAACGCCCGCGCAGGCGCGAACCGCGTCTCCTCTTCCCCCTCCTCATCCTCCTCCCTCTTCATAGGCCGAATAACCCCAGCCCTAGGCAACGGATCCACCCGACACGTCATAATCCCCACATTCCACTCTTTCTTCGGTTTCGGAAATCGTAAAAGCGAGCGCAGTTCCGGTCGTCTACTTAAGCCGCTCAGACCGGCTGCACCAGGCGGCATTGTGCTCGCTTCTTCGAGGTTGCTGACGCAGAATACATAGTTCCCAATATGAAACGATCGGACTGTTCCGTCTGGTCTTGGGGGCGTCCAACATGCAGGCGCGACTCTTCGACCGGCGTTGTCGAATTCGAGGTGATGAGGTGCTCGGCCGAGTGGATGAGTCGGTTGGGAAGAGGAAGAAGGGAGGAGGTGGGCAAAGGAGTAAACGCGGAGAGCTGCGCCACCTGCGCTACTCGACGGAATCAAAAACGAGGATCCAGAAAGGAACGAAAAGTCGTCAAAATGGATCCCGGCCGGTGCAGGATAGTCCTATCGTCCCATCAATACCAGCCACACACAAAAAAAGAAAAAAGAGACATACGACGACAAGTTCACCCGAACACCAATCCCAGATCATGAGATGAAAAGCATGTGCGCCCCAAAAGAGTATGCCAAGCAGCGAGTCGTATATCTGAATCGTGAAATCGGAGATGAAGACGTCTGGAGGTTGGGGGTACGCGAAAAGAACGGGTAGGGTTGCCATGGGATGTGGAGCGTTGCTCGAGAGTGTGCGAAGATGAATCGGTATAGGCTCCTCAATCGCTCTACCCTCATCGTCAGTACACACGACACCCGAGAACAAGAAAGACAAAACACACCCTTCATGCCTGTGCCCAACGAGCACAACCAGATCCTGCTCGGGCGCAATCGTAAAATCATGCACCAACAACCCGACCTGCTCATGGCTCCACCTCACACTCCCCGGCGCACTCCCGTCTCGGGGTGGGAAGACAATCACATCGATCGCAGCGGTGAAATGGTGTCCGTCGTCACCGTCGAGCTGCTGTGCGTCGGGCAGTGTCGAACGTCCGCGGGCAAAGACTCCTCCGGCCAGCTCGTAGTTTGGACAGTCCCCCGTCCATGGTTCAGACCGCTGAGACTTCCATTCGAGCGTTCGCCACCCGCGGTCAATGTCCCGTAGTTGAGCCAGCCGAGACGCCGTCGAAAGCGGGTTGCACGGTCCGCCGTCGACGTTGCCTGTTGCAAATAGCTCGATTCGGTACTGCAGTCGCACAGTACTATCCACAATGTGTTTTATTTTCCTGCACAACTGAACCCTCTAATTAGCCTTGACCCAAAGAAAGAGCAAAGAACACACCTGTCTAGATCGCAAGATAGAAGACACCGGGAGACACTCCAAAATACAAACCCAGACTTCGTTGGGGAGCCGCAGCGTATGACCTGGATAGTAGAACAGACATTGGCTGCGCGCACTCGGGGCTTGCGGCACACGCGCAGACGGCAACAGCATAATCCACCAGTCGAGGTAAAGTCCAAGTCTACTCTATCCGTGCTCTGGGCGTCTATGGTGTGTCACGTGTAGCTTGCCCACCCCCGCTTTACATTTTTGGTCTTACTGACGATATGGTGTATTCATCATGACAGAATCCTTCAATGTATGAAATAGTTTACAGCAGCCGATCACATTCTCGGCTGAAGTTCAAGTATGCATACAGCCCAATCTCTCACTCCACTAAGCAGGTTTCGGCTCGCGTGGTTCTGTCGCCAACAAAGAATTAACAAAGGTATCCAGCGCATTAGCGAGACAAGAACTTACGAGACCACTGCACGCTTAAAATCAAGTTATCATAACCTACACACCCAACGCTCATCAGTCGCCGTCAAAAAAAATCAGCTTACAAACACCACTTACCCATTCCATGAACCTTTTGAATCGCCCTCTCCGCATTCGGCCGTTCCTCGAAACTAACAAACGCATATCCTTTGCCGATTCCAGTTTCCCTGTCTCGCCCAATGTACACTCGTTGAACGCGTCCGAATCTAAAATACAAAATTGTGTTAATATCCAGCATCGTTAGAGACCGAAGACGGTAGACGCACTTGGCAAACAACTCCCTCAGATCATCCTCTTGCGTATCCTCACTCACGTTCGTCACGCGCAACGTAGGAAGATCGTCTCGGTTCATGCCAGTCCTGTACATGCTCTCCCCTGCACCACGCCCAGCTCCAGCACGCATCGACGGCGGGACGTATTTGTTTCCTACAATAGCCACACATCGTATCAGCCACCTGACTCCGTTCAACAACTTTGAGAAAGATAAGACATACCGGTTGGGGCTTCCGGACGGGCAGAAGGTCCATCTTCAGGAGGAGGTGCATCATCCGCTACCATCAAAACCCATCAATACCTCACTCGACAGAAAAAAAGAACAACCAAACAAACCTCCAGGCAACCCAAGTGTGTCCTTATACGGACATTTAGTCGTAAAATGATCTCCCTGACACACTCGACACAAAATCTTCTTCCCGCCCAAAGCAGCTTTAGTAACCGCATCCGGATCCACTTCAGGCTCCGCATTCTATTCCACACCAACCAGTCATCATCAGTGTCAAAGGCAGAGACAACGACGAAACATACCTTGGGTCCAGCACTCAACTTCAACCCAATCGCCTCGCCCACAGTAGTCGTCGCCCGATCAGGTCCAGCTTTATTCCCCTTTTCAGCGCCAAACTTGACCCAGGATTTACGTTCGGCTGTTGCGTGGTCTACAAGTGCTTTTTGGAGTGTACGTTTTATTCTTCGGGTCGTCTATTCGTTCATTCGTTAACCCAAGTTAGAGTAGAAATGAAGGGATAAGAACGTACTTTAATCCTCTTGCCCTCTTCGTTCACACCATACTCGACAATCGTCCGAATCCCATTCTCGTCAACCGTATCCGAGTTCTGAGGGATATCTACTCCATTCCATTCCAATCAACTGTCTAATCACCCTAACCATCTCTCCTTTCACTTACCACCGGCGGTAAAATCGTCTACATCATCTGCCCAAGAGGCTTTTGGAGGTGCTCTATGTATTCCTCAGATATCAGCGAGGCGATGAAGCGTGATATAGGGGTAGGACGTACACAGCTGCCATAGTGTGGTGTGGTGGTCGAGACGATGATCAAGCGTAAATTGTGTCCTGCCACCAGAGACCCTGATTTGATTTGATTGGTCATAGGATATTTCTCTCCTAAACGTCAACCACCACAAGACCAAAGCCAACGACTCGTCGAGTGCTTTTGACAGGAATTATCTGCGAGCGCTTCGTATTCCTATCAGCTAGATAATATACTAATGCTCAAACATATATATCGTTATTGATATCTTATGGACTGGTCGATCCACGGCCTCATTCGACGCGCCACGCACTCGCGCACGCTGATTTCACGAAGTTACCGCCGGCCGGGGAAGCTCTCGAAAGTGCTGCGTTGGAATTAGGCTGTGGGGGGAGCTCGTGCAATACCGGTGTGAATTGAAACGACCAAGATTTTGAATAAATCGTTCATACTTCGAGACCTCATTGGACAATGGCACTAGTGCACTTTAGTCCCAATAACCACGATGTATGCGTACGTGTGCCCTGGTCGTGGTGGCAGCTAAATGAGCTGACTAATTTGAATTGAGCCAAAGTGGAGCTGTAGGCGCGCTGGCAGCTGTCGTCAAGCAAACATCCACCACGCTCTTACTGTAACTCAGCAACACCACCCAAGCCTGAGGGTATTCCCATAACTTTTTCCCGGCGATAATGGATATGGCAAGTATAGATAATAACCCAATATTTTTCTGGACTAATGAGCATTTGACTTGACCGCGATACAACTACAGGACCATCAATATATCACCTCTGGAGAACCTCCTGGGCCAACTGATAGTGTCATAAGCGTTCAGCCCGCTCTAGCTGGATGGAAAGCGGCGCGTATGCTCTTAGCCAACGCGATCCAGACGTACAAAGCGGCTTCAGTCACTCTAGGCGCGACCTGCACGCGAGCCTCGCATCAAACTCTAGAGGGCGAAGCTATCGAGAATGCACTTTTGGAAATCAATGATCTTACTCCTGGTCTAGTCTTGGAAGAAGAAACGCTGCGCAATACGCGTCTTTCGTTGCTCCGGTTGAGAAACCAGTCCAAAACGCTCATTCCGATCAACGCGTATCCCAAAGAGGTTTTGATTCGAATCCTATCTTTTGTGAAGGACCGTTGCCTTCGAGAAGGCTCGCGCAACTTCAACACCACCGCTGAAGTCTGCTCGTACTGGCGGGAGGTCGTATTAAACCAGCCAAAGATGTGGACTCATATCGACATCACTCCAGGAAACTCGTATCGTACGCCGAGTGTATTCCTCGAACGCTCAAGAGACCTGTCACTTTACATCCATATAAACGATCGAACTCAGGCGCCGGCTCCATCGCTGCATGTTCGACAGGTCATCCAGCTTCTTATGCCCCATATGCACCGTATCCGTAGCCTCGACTTGAACACACGGCATGAGACCGTTCCTTCAGGGACCTTGGGGTTACTGCTAGAAGCTTGGAGGGATCACGGTCCTCCTGATGCAACGGCCTTTTATTTCAACCGCTCTCGTGGTAGAAACACATACTATCCTGATATCGTAGATTTCGGAGATGAAGAAGGCGACCACGGACGATTCACACACATAGTACCTAGCGACGTACTTCTCTCTATTCGCATTCTTCACCTCCAGGCGGCTTTATTTGACAATAAAAACCCAGTATACCATGGTCTTACCGATCTTCGTCTCAGCGCTCCCATGTTCCAGCATTTTGATGTCCCTATCGCGCTTCTGACCAACGTCTTCGCCATGAGTCCACAATTGGCCACGCTAAAGTTACAAAATGTTCTTGTAGTCACCGAAGAGAATTGGATTTCTCCCGAGCCTTTCCAACTCAATCACCTGCGAACCTTGAATCTGGTTGGCCTTGAAGCTAGTTGTCTGAAGCTCTTGCTGCCATTAATCACCCAGCCTAATCCTCACGCTCAGCTCAACGTCGGACTTACATTCGCTCTACATGGTGCATTAGACGAAATACGAAGGTTTTTTGCTCAATCACAAATCGCCACGGTATACCGCCAAGATGACCACCAACGGCTTATGCTCTGGGGAGTTGTCAATCCTGTGAAACACCTCATCGTACATCATGTACATGTCCTTGAACCTCAATCTGTGATGTTTCAAAGGGCCGAGGAGCGAGGGTTGATTACAGGGCCACTCCCCTCCGTCCCCATCCCACAGATCACTCTACTTGAATGCCTGGTCACGCTTGAGGGCCTAGTGGACTTGGTTCGCGTCACTAACGCCCAGTCTCTCCGACTCGATAACTGCGATTATGTGGGGGGAATGTTGCTAGAAGATGAAGAACAGATGGAGCGCTTGAATCCTGCTGATCTAATAGTGGCCTTGTTGAATGCATGTCCTGGACTCAAGTGCATTGTTTCGGAAATCGATTCCACTTATTGGCTGCCGTGCCGTACATGGTCTGGTGACTAAATTTATATACTTATCTTGTATTTTCGAAGATGTGATTATGAATGAAGAACGTGACAGAATGCCGCAGTATTTAGCAGCTACACGCTCAGAGACCGAAATATGCTTTAGCTTTGGGCGCTTCCAAATTCGAATCAACTCGACCAAACACGCCTCCTTGATTTTGTCTCGATCATCCTTTGCTGCCTCTGATCTACGCCTATGGTGCTTCGACATTGCTCGTCTAGTGCGAGGAACATTATCAATGGCAGCCTAAAAACTCGGATAGTTGCTCAGAGACAGCACGCTGAACATGTGGTAAAAAGTAAGTTCTTGCTCTGTATCTCCTCGAAATTACTTATCCAATTTTTTGCATAGGACCACTGAGCATAGCTACGCTCTCCCAACCTCTACCATCGTCACAACAGCCTCCTCAAACTCGATCACGCTATGGTATATCTCGACCTCTGGGCTGGGAACCACGGCGTCTGGCTGCACCTTGCTCGGACGAGGATGTGGTTGCATATCTCGCGAGATTATTTCCACCTCTGCAGTTTCCGCAAGACACGGCTTTACGAATGATTACGCATACTAGTTGGAGAGCTGGTTTGGAGGGAAATAATAATCGATTCTCGTTTATTGGTGAGTGTATTTTCCAAATGCGCCAATTCTACTTTTTTCATTCTGTTTCGTTGGATTAGGTCGACGAGTCTTGCAAGCTTACACCCTCGCGTTCCTGCATGCCCATACAACACTCACTCCTACACCACCCCTGACCCAGCCTCCGTCGAACCCTTCCCCTAACACGCAAATATCTCAGCTACCTATCCCAAGTGCGATCCTCGAGCACGACTTTGACCAGATTACAAGCAATACGGTGGATACGCGAACACTCGGCGCAAACGTAGGAAACGTCTGGGAGCTAGAACGAGTAATGCGTTGGGCTCCGAATCGGACTGGGGAGAGCGTCTCGAATGATGCTGGGTTGTATAAAGTCAGGGGCACGACCGTTGAGGCTGTTGTGGGAGGCGTGTTCCATCAGTTTGTGAGTAGTATAGATCGTGCTTCAGTCTGTCTTGACTAACTTTGACGGGACAGGGTGGTGTCGCCGCACACAGACTCTTTCATACCCGCATCCTGCCCCGTGTCGCCGGAATCCTGCCCCACGAATACCGATCTGCTGCTCTGGCGGCCAGTGACCGGCTAGGTGGGGCCTCCACCCCTCTTCTCATTGCCCAACAAGCCCCGCCTACACGGCTTGCAACAGCTTCAGGCTAATAAAATAAAACCATCATTCGTGTCTTCATCCCGCTATGTTTTATCATCAGCATATTTATCCCAATTATCCCCTTGTTTGAAAGCAGGGTTTGTTGCAGTGACAGCTTCCGAGTGTATGCAAAGTAGGTAGAAATGAATTCAGTGTTTTATCTTCCAGATAGCAACACCAGTCGCCCTGCAATGTGTCCATCGAGAGGAAGATGACACTCGTATGACATATCAGACAGGGCTATCTGAACACTTCTCGAACGCAGTATCTCATCTTGCTTGCTCCCTATTCGGGCCGTGCACGTCACTGCCTGCAGGTGGCGTTCTTATAAACTCCACCTCGAGGTCATCATTCGGTTTTCTGCTCTCCCTCTCTCCCATAACTAAACCCCTGTCCCATCTATTGATACGATGTCTGGCTCTTGTGCGACCGTCGAAATCAACGACGCCATCTTCTGCGCTGCCCATGTTCTTGAAGTTGTAGGTTTTGTCATTTTGTCATTGATTGGAGTTGGAATACGGCTGATAGGAGTCGATGTAGTGCGACGGATGCGACTGTGATCTACGAGAGGAGAATGATGGTTTCTATGGCGTATGTTTCTCTTATTTCCATCCAGCTGTCTATAGCTGTGCTCACCCTCTCGAAATAGTTCGACTCTACTGATCGGGAACCGCTAACGGTTCTGGCAGCGACCCCCGACGAGGATGGCACGTAAGTGCATTGATATGATGATCTAGTTTAATTACCGACCATAGATCCAATCGGCTGACCCAGTTACGCCTGTGACGCGCATGGCAGCGGGGCATGCAATCAATGCTTTGGATGGAAGAAGCAGATTGTAAAACTACGGAAGGAGGCTAAGGCGGCGGGTAAGAATTAAACTCGTATGTCGACTCCTTCCCTATCTATGCTTCGGCATTTCATGTTGTTTCGTGATTCTAGGCTGACTCGCACGGCCGATTAACACGCCCTACTTGTACGCCTTGCCTCTGGTTGAATTAAGATTGAAATTAAACCTGCCGTATCCATGCCTTTATCTGCTACGCTTTTTTATTGTACCAGCATATGCATGCGTATCCTGACCACCTTGCTTGTAATGAAAGAATTACTGCTTACGTGAGCATGTGAGGCTACCCCGCGTTTGAGCGCAGACCGTGTTGCCTTGTTAGGTTGTTTGATCAATTCACTCGAGCGATGACGACATCTCTAGATGTATGCGGGGTAATTAGAAAATGGACTTGGTATTTTATGTTCGGACAACCGTGCTGGTTGTACTAACATACAGCTAGCCTGTTCTCAAGAGGTTGTCGCTGGCAAAACGCATGTAGGCAGCCTCCGAACGTTCTATACAAGAGGTCACAAGACCACCGAACCAGACAGGGCCGGCGATAGTTCCCTCCCAAACATGGTATCCCGTCTTGCGTCCTCCCTCAATCGAGCGAGGTCACCTGCCTACGAATGGTGCCCATATAAACCCCCCACCTCGAGCCTGTCGACTCATTCTCTCCCTCTCCTCCTCGTATCTAAACTCTCCCTCCAACTATCTATTCGCATCATGTCGTCTCTCGGCTCTGCTGGATCCGTCGAAATCGCTGATTGCTTGTTCTGCGCCAATCATCGCCTTGAAGTTGTATGTCGTGTGATCTCTTGGTTAGATAGTGGCTGATTAATGTTGTTGTAGTGCAAGGAATGCGAGCTTGATCAGCGAGAAGACAACGACCTCACCTTCGGCGTATGTTACTTTCATGGCACCTCGCCTCCTCTTATGCTTACCTTTCATAATAGTTTGATCCCTCTCCCGAACGTGAGGCGATATCGCTTCCAGCGCTGGCGACCAACAAGGATGGCGCGTAAGTCTAATAACAGATAGATTCACTTATTGCGAGGTTAATCAATGAACCCAGCATCACTTGCAAGAAGCATAACAACCCCGAATGCACGACGTGCTTCGGCTGGAAGAAACAGCTCACGAAATTGCATAGGGGAGTCAAGAAGGCTGGCAAGTAAACTTGTATGTCGTTCATCTCCCGTTTATCCATCAGCATCTCCTCACTTCTTTCGTATTTCTAGATCGATTAGCGCTGTGGCTTGGTACTCGCTGTGTTTGTATAGTCTGTTGTATGATAAGAGATGTCGAGCATCGGCGGGGCGAGCCTTGCGCGGTCGTTGTTTTTGTAACTGTATTATCGAGAAAACCAATGAATGATGTGTATTGTACTCCTTGAGTGAATGTGTCGGCCGATGAATGTCTCCTGGTGGAGCGACAGCCACGTATGCATCGTGTATCGAGCACTTTAATTGACACCATCGATGAAGTAGGGCACGTTGCACTGATTGGCCTTGAACGGCGAAGACTATGTGAAATCGAGTTCAAAATGCGAAATATCTTCCTACATGGTCTGCAGGTGGATATATAATGCCTCAGCTGGTATGAGTACACAAGACGGCTTAGCAAAGTGGTTACTGCGATTGATTAGAAATCAATTCCTCTTTGAGGGCGTAGGTTCGAGTCCTACAGTCGTCGCTTTTGCTTCAGTGTTTTTCTCTTATTTTACTCGCTTAAAACACACCTCCAACCATTATGAACTGCCCCACTTCGTCGACAAACCGTTCTTCCCTCTTTAACTCACGTGTATATGATGATGACTCTGGGCTCTCTTTGCTTGTTGCGTCTCACTCAGACTCCATTTTCGAATACAAGTTCTTCATCCTATTCCAATCTACTAAACACAAGAAAGAGATCGAGAGAAATGTACAGACAGTGATGGATGGTACAACAAGAAAAGAAATACACCAAGCAAAGGAGCGCGTCATCATGCACCGCGCACCAGGCTGGTGCCAGTTGGAAGAAAAAGATTGAAGAAGCATAAATAAAGGAGTGTAAATGTTTGAGTTGATGATACAAGTATGGCAGAACCGAAACCGAATAAGTCAACGAAATCCCCAGGCCCGAAAGATGTAGGTCATGTTTTTAGATGTTTAGATGCGACGGCCATAGTTGGAGAACGGTGCGTCTCCGGAAGAGGTCTCGGATGCTCCAGCGATGGAGGACGAATCGGAGACTGAAGATTGTTGGACGACGACGGGGTGAGCGTGCGATGGGAGACCGTCCAAAGGTGCGGGCTTGGAGTTGGGCGCGGCAGTGCGGGAGTAGTTGTTGTAGTCTTCCGAGGCGGTAGAGGGGAACGATATTTCACCAGTATTGGTGGATTTGTAGTCGGTAGAGGGAGCCGAGTAGTCAAACGAGTCGGTCTGCACCTTGTTCTCGTTGGAAGAGGGAGCGGGAGCCTCGATATCGGCGGGGAAGGTCTCGTTGATGCGCGCGCGCTCCTTGGGGAGAGTCCAGCGGTAGTCGGTGATGGGCTGGACAAAGACGCTGCGACGGCTCTTCATGTGACGGACCGAGACGACAATGTGCCATGTCATGTGGGCTAGGACTATTCATTTGGTCAGTATAAACTCGAGAAGCGAGGTGGAAAGACACGTACAGACGAGGATAAGAGCAACGAGCATGCCGTTCATGCCGCGCCAGTTACTGCAGATCGAGGTGGCCGAACTCTTGGGATTAAGCTTCGGGCTCGGTGTAGCGTCCGGTCCAAACGAAAAGTTGCAGACGTCCGGGCGGGCGACGATCATCAAGCCGAGACCGACAACCTCGCCGATGGTGAAGACCGACATCCAGAAGAGCTCGTACCAGACCGGCGCACCGCGCTCGAAGAATGGTTCGACGATCAGATGAAGGCAGATGAATCCGGCGATCGCAATGTTGTACCACATGAGTCCGGGGGCGACTTGCCTAATCCCTGTGGCAAATTTATTAGATGACTGGAGGCTAACGAGAGCAGATGAAACTTACTTCGGTAGGACGCAATGACGTCGAGACCATTAGCATCGGTATAGTCCGAGTCAAGGAACGCCTTGGTCTGGGGGAAAGACGGCATCGTGAAAGCTACACACACGAACATGATCGTGACTGTAAAAGGCGGTCAGCGAGGGAAATTAATCTAGAGAAGGGAGACGTACTGAGCGTAGCATGGCGCCACTGCAAGCGATACGCCTTGGGCTCAAACGAGGGGAAGAGCGCCTGGCGAACGGCCCACACACGACGAGCAAATGAATTGGTGGAAGTAGCCATGGTCGAGGGTGAGAGCAAGTGCAAGAGCAAGAGGTACTAGAAAGACCAGCGAACTAAAAGGCTCGATGCAAGGTGAGACAGACAATAGAGTCGATCGTGATCGTTCCACCGGAAGAGTCGGGGAGGGCGGGAGGAGGAGGGGGATTCTGAGGTATCATGGCCACGAGCATAGAGGGGTTTTTAATCGTCTGCAGCGTGCTGGATCGTAGAAGCTATTGTGCGCCGACAATTGAGGATGAGTGACCGACTGCTGCTCGTTTGTTTGGCCCCAGGGTCTAATCAGCACGCTTCCAATAGCTCCAGACAATAGCGCTCCGGATGCAAATTCCCAATCGGGCCGTCCGCCGCGAGTTAGATGACGGTCCAACACCTGCCTGTGCACCGCAAATAGGCCACTCAGATCGCTGTCAGGGACGCACACGTTGTTCTGTTTGAATTATATCTCCACTATGACCTTGGACGTCGTGCCGATATGTGTATGCGGACCTCCCGCTCACTCCGCCCGTCGGCACTGGACTACAATAAACATATCCGCTCAAGTGAATTTAGACACAGCTTCTCTTCCGGTTAGACACGATAAGATCAATTCTTACCTCCTTTCACTCGGATCAGGTATGGCGATTGGACCTGGGAGCTTCAAGATGACGGTACAGCACGCCCAGGAACTGGTATGCGTTTGTTTGGTCTCCCAGCCTAGAATGTCAAATATGAATGATATCGATAAGAGTGTTGTATTTAGAAGTGCGGAAGAAATGTGTGGCACAGAACGGTAGAAAAGCGGTGGGTGGCAAGTTGAATCCCGTCAGGTATGAGAACGTCTCAGCACGACAGGACGCCGAGTAGTAGCTCAAGCACGCTAACTCGGCAAAGGAGGACTAACGTTTGCTGGGTGAGTTGGTGTTCTGGACCCGGCCAACTCTATGCGTCTACATCATGATCAGGTCCTAGTTGATACATGAACGAAGCCGCTTTTGGTTCAAGCCTGCCCATATCTGGTGTGCATGAACCATCCAAAACACTCACTCCTTTCTATGGCCCCACACAACTTCAATCTACGAGCTAGTTAGACGTTCTCTGATTCGGTTGACTTTATCAATATACTCGTCTTGATGGGCTTAAACCGGCGGCGATTCGCACATGATACCGCTTTTAATTTAACTCAACCCAACCACAAACAGTAGTGTTAAACCACCCAAGATGCCCAGTCACTCGTTTCTCCTTTCTGCCGTGGACGGTG